>VXBO01004480.1:273471-286426 GCA_013400135.1 Rhinoptilus africanus | reverse complement strand
AGATTCTAGATATTAGAATGTAGTTCCTTACAAACCCTTACATCATCTCCAATCCAACGATCCCGGTAAACTGTCCTTTTTGTTTAGCTCACTGCACATTTTAAAATGAAGAATAATCATCTTCAAAATTAGTGCAGCCATCAATTCTGCATGGAACATACAGGCTAAAATATTTTAAAATTACTATTTCTTGAAAAAGGGAAACAATAAGTTTGCTGAAAAATGAAATGGATCATCTAAAATTTTCTCTCCTCTGTCCATTTCTGACTGAATTTAGCATTCATTTAACTCTATAAAATTTGTTCTCAAATAAGTCTTACATGATACACTTTGCTAACTTTGCTAAACCTATGTCATCTGTGAAAATTCCCAAATATTTTTGTTCAATTCATTGCTAGGTCATTGGCATCATCTCCATTTCAGCAAAGATATTAGTCAGTTCCGTGGCTGTGCTTTGAATCACCACCTTTTAAAAAGGGAAATGTCATTTATGACTTTTACTGTCTCGGTTTAGCACATTTTACCAGTCACTCTTACTGATATCACACTGCAAGAAATTTAAAGATCCACAGTAATTCCTGTTATCAGGAATAAGGATTCTTAAAACCCATGTTTTCTGTTTGTTTCAAAAGCTCAGTATTAAAGTCTCACAGACAGAATTTTGGGGTTTGCTCAGGTGCTTTTTGTTTGTTAACTGTAAAAGGTCATTGCCTGGATCTCTGAGATTCATCTGAGTACATGGAATTGTCAGAAACATGTAGAAGTCATGTGTTCCCATAACCCAGTTTTATACATTTTTCTTACTCCTTATTTCAGCCATTGGGTCCACATTTTCTTATTTTTCTTTGCAATGTAATTACGCTGTATTCACACATATCTAACATGAAAAAACACAAAGGACTGATAATCCTCAATTTTACTGCGGACAAGATCACGATGGGGAGAGGCAGTAGTGGGGCTGTGTATTAGCCTTCTGTCTCTGGAGGCCAACGCTCATGTCTGTCCGAGGTCATGAGTTAAGAGATTTGTGATCTCACTTTAATCCCTAGTGGACATTTAGCCACATCATGAACCAACTAGACAATTAGCAATTTCCGCCAAAGTTGAGACTCAGGACTGAAACACGGTAGTTTACAAATCAGGGCTAAGGTGCATGAGCTGAACCATTTTGCAATAGTTTCCATGTTTTTTCATTGTATAGACATGTTATGCTTTATTGCATACTTTTGTAAGGAAAGAAGCAAGTAATACACTTCCTCAACAAAAACATCTTGCAAAGGTGTGAAATTATATTACAACTCTATTTCTTATCCAAAAATCAACATGGTAAACTTGAATTGCAAATGCTCTCATTTTCTAGCACTCATTTTCTTTTTTTTTTCCCAAGTACCAGTGATTAAAATTCTGACAATACTGAAATTAATAAAGCATCTTCATTCAGTGTACAGTTTAAAAGAAAAATAATGGATTTTTTAAAATAGCAAAATATGAAGCGGCATGCACAATTTTGAAGACAGGGCATTTTCAGATGAAAAGCACAATTTTGCTTTATGGCAAAGTACAATGCTTCTGATCAAAATCTGCTTTTCAATTTTGGCTATTAAAATTTACATTGATTAAGTTTGTTCCACTGGAAACTTGCTTATTTCTTTCCAGCAAAAGAATGCTTTTGTCAGCATTTTTATTCCCTGGTCAAATGGTAACAAGGTTTTTTTTCCTACAATAAAACTCCGAATGTATCAGGGGTTAGTAGCACTGTGTAAAGGGCAACCTTAATTAACATAACTACACTAGAAAAAGTGCTAAGTTAAGTCTTGAATCTAAAATTAAAAGCATCAAGGCTTTGGATTTATCATCTCTGGTGGAAGAACACTGGGGAAGAGTCCTGGGAAAGCCTGACCCCTGTTCTGTAGTTTCTCTTCACGAACAGACCTCTTAACACTCCGGCAGAGCCTCAGCCTGCAACACAACCGGATTCAGCCAAGTAAAAGATGTGCGATGGCCAGGAGGGGCAGAGCAAGTCAGTTCTGTCAAGGGATTTGAAAATGAGCTGTGGCCATAGAAATAGATACAAGATGCTGAGAGAGCAGAGGAGCAGTAAGGAAAAGCCTATGCTTTTTTAAGGATGAAAGATATTGTTTTCTCTGATAACAACAAAACAACTTATCTGGGTTAGCACATGGGACTGTGAATCCAGATATGTCCCACATTATTGCTTCCATTCTAACTCCTCCTTTTCCCCAGCTTTTTTCCTTCATACATATTCTAATTATTAAGGTTACAATGTTATGAACAGTGTCAAGTTGACACACACGAAAAAGAACTCTGTGTTTCCTAGAAAGGAGTGATGAACTACTACAACTAATGGTTGTAACTCTGCACATAACCTATACTTGTTCCGAGCATAAAAATGAAATTCATTCCTCATCTTACCCACACCTACCAATGAGGTAAGGGATAAGCACTGCAGTTAATGCATCTTTATAAATAATACATCCTTAGCTTACAACTTAAAGTGGGATCCTTATTCAGAGTTCTCCCTTTATTTTTTTTCCTGTCCTTCACAAAGGGACTGAAACATTTCTACAATAAACTTTACCCTGGAGCAGGCAAAGAAGAGCTGTCCTCATTCACAATAAGTTCTAGCTTTTCCAGGAGGTCAATGTCTCTGAGGAATGAAGAACAACTGCCTTGACAATAAATACCACACATCTCTGGGCAGGACCACCTTACAGCTTTCAGATTGCAGGAGGATAGATATATCCAGAAATGGTGGTAAAATAAAATTATTTGCTTGTTGTCAATTCTCTCTTATCCCTCCTCAACTGACCCCTGCAGCACAGTGTCTACATAACTGTTGGAAAAAGACATGACCATTTCTGGGAAAAAGCAGAAATTGTCTTCTCCGTCCTCCTTTCCCATCATTCCTTCCAATAGGTTTCAGGCAGGTCAAAGACCAAAGCACTTCTGGCAACAACGCCTTCTCATTCTATTCAGATTCGTGCCCCTTGTGAATGGCCTTGTGTGCTATGGCAAAGGTAGCAGCATATATCTGCTGCACTCGGAATAGAAATTATGACAGTATGTCTGTGGAGTAGATAGAATTCTTACCCCTCGCCCCACCCTCAGATGAATTGTGAGATAAAAGCTTAAAGAAAAAAAAAAAAAAGGAGGCTAGTAGGTCAGGTTTTGTGTACTTTGCTTTCAGAATGATTATCCTTGTCTTAAGAAATTTCTGGTTGAATAAGCTACAAATCACAGCTCTTTAAGGGAAGAGCTGTGTATGGCTGGGGAGCCACTCTCCTTAACATGCAACTTCCCTGCTGGAAATGAAACTTAAAGTGGCTTTCTGAGCTGTACAATGACATACTGCTCCATTTTCTAGGATACTTCATTCCAGTTTATCATAAAAGCACATCTGTGTTAAATTACTAAACTTTTGCATTTATACTACTTCTCCAGAAATGTCTAAAGTGTTTTCTATAATACAGATGAAAGATAACAGCTTAAAGCTCCTTTATGCAAGTTTTGTATTACATGGTCTGATTTATGTTAAAAAAACTATTTTGGAAAGGTTTTGAGGAACAGCTGGCAAATCAATTATAAAACCCCATATTCCTATATTCAAAATATCGGGAGTCACCAGTCCTTGAAAACCTGTCATGCATACCTAGAAAACATACTTGAACTAATAATTCTAGCTATTTTGTTACAAACAAGTAAGCAAATCAAGAAATACAGGAGCAAAATCCTGAAAAATTCACACTGCACTGAAGAACTTTGCTTTTTCTTATGATGGTTATTTGCTTTCTGAAACAATTTGCACATCCAGGAATCCAGGAAGAAATAATAGTGACAAGCAGCCCTGAAGCCTTGTAGCAAGAGGAGGAAACGGCGTGTGAGCAACCTTTTTCTGTGTATAAGGTCACTTGCTGATCTAATAGCAAAGATCATGGAATTACTTGCAGCAATAGTAATACTGGTACCTCTTTTGGCTGCTGGTCTATGGGATCTAAAAAAAAAAAATAAGAAATAAATACTTTGTTACAAGAAAGAGAGCAACAAAATGGAGAAAATGTCTATAGCTAAGATAGATTTCTAAAAACATGAAAAGTACAAAATGCAAAGCCCAAGGCTTGCAATACAGCCACACCTCCCTTTTCATGGCTCCTCAAAAACCTAGTAACATGAATTCTGTGGGCAGGATTTTTTTTTTTTAATATATTGTTGATAAGATCAATTATGTGACAAGCCCTCTTGCAATGGGACCCTGTGTCTGCCAGGGGTTTGAAGAAGCACTGCTTGCATTTTATTTTATTTTTTTCCTTACAGAAATCTCCATGAAAATAACAGGAGAGCTGAGAAAACCAAAATCCATGTTTCATTAGATTTGCTACCAGAATAGATAATTTTTAAAAATTAGCAAATACTTGATGACTAAGTAAGGAGGCTGGACATAAAAGGAGGTTTCAAACAGTGTCCCCTCTCAACTGTGTCTTTAAAAGCATGTCATTTTCTTTAGGTTTGTCCTGCATTCACAGCTCAATAACTGCTTCAGTTGTAGTAAACTCTACATCTAGTAGTAGGGCAAACCCTTTTGAGACAGCCTTTTGCTGCTCATGACAGAGATCTGGCCTTATGCCAGCTGTCACCCTGAGCTCCTGCCCTTTCAATTCCTGCCTTTCTGCTGCCCATCAGGCACTGGACATCCTTCTCTCCCACCTCCCCATAGACCTCCTGCAGCAAGTTTTTGTGAAGGAGCAACAGCCCCTTATCTAGAAAGCTGCCATACAGGCCAGAGCATAGCAGCCAGGACAAAGAAACAAGGAACCTTCCTCCACACTGCTCACTCTTCAGCTATTAAAACTGGTGATATCTGTCACAGCTTTGTTTGGAAAGCTTTAGATTTAATGTGGACGTTGGCCAAAGTGCCATTGGATTGATCACCCCAACCAAGAGCCCCCACACGGAGTCTGAGCACAAGGTCATGCTCTGTGAGGGTAACATCTCCAGACCATGTGCTTGCTGCCCAAAAGTGCTAGCAAGAGAGTTGTCCTGGCAGCTCAGTGTTGGAGATGCAGTTGCTGACAGCTGTGTCACTTTCAGTCAGTTGCCTCCATCTGCACAACTTCAGCCTGGGGAAAATACAGGTAAGAACACATGTGGCTAAGTCGTCTTTTGAGAAGACGAAGTGTCCTGAATTGGAAAGTGTGAAAGATTGCTTTCACTAAAGGAGGAAGCCTTAAATTACATCAGGTGCAACGGACCCAACGCAACTAAATGTGAAATCCAAGCTCCCCTGAAATCACTGGCAATAAATCCTAGATACTTCAGTGGGGCCAAAATTTGGCCTAGAGATAAAAATTAGTAAAAGTGATAATAACAACTATTATTATTAATAAAGTTGAAAATAAATATTATTGTCTTTTTATGGTCCAAGATAATAAAAACAACGAGCAATATTCAAAGAATGCAGAGCAAGAGCTGTTCAGTACTTCTACCTAAGCTACTATCTTGAATATCCAGACTGCTAAACTTTATCTTTTTTTTTTCCTTCTTCTTTTTATTTCCCTTTCCAACTAAAGCATCCAAAGATATGATAATAAGTTAAAGAGTTAGGAAGCTCATGTGGACACACTTAAATCACTTTGAACAAAATTTATCTGTACTTCACAGAAGTGATTACACAAAAATTAACCTAAACCTACAGAAGAACTGTGCCTCCAAATGATCCATATTGAGATGCACCAGTTTAAATTAAAATCACTGAAAAATTTTGCATGTAGACAAGGCTATATGGATTTGACACACAAGAATTTAAGACAAAGGTATATGTCATACTACTTTAGCAGGTGCTTTTATGCCATTAAGTATGATTTTAAACTTTTGCAACAGTGAAGTAATTTCCATTAGTTTAACTTTAGATAGTCCGATATCTTCCTATACTGAAAAGTCTTTAAAATATCTACAGTGTTTTATTGTACCTTAGGACAAGGAACCTAGTTCACAACTTTACTAGCCAAACCCCTTGAATTCTAAATATACTATCATCTTAGTTTTGGCCTCATGAAAGTCATTAACAATCCACTATATTGTTATTCATTGTTTTTCATTAAAGGCTTCTTTGTTATTATTATAAATCCTACAAAACTCTTATTTAATGTAATCTTACAGACTCCTGTAAGAATTCTTTCTGCAGCAAAGGACTACCATGGTATGGAGTAGCTTTTCTCTTTTCAGGCAAACCAAGTTAGTGATGCAATTTAATCCTCAGCAGTACACTGCCTGACATTTTTTGGGGAGCATGTTCACAGAAAGGCACAACTCAGAACACATTCTGTGATTCCAACACGTTCTTTTGCATATTAAAGAAAATTATACCACACAATAATGATCAGGGGAAGTCAGAAGTATTTTTCCAATGCCAATGGCTCTACCTGCATATTATTAATCCCATAGTTGAGCTCAAGGGGGGAATAAAAATCGGGTACAGATTTGATGACTAATCTTCAGTTGGCTTTTGGTCTTCCCAGTAAACTATAAAAGAATGCAGTTATAATACAATTTTAATTTTAGTCCTTTGTGCACTATTACAGCTAGAAACAATTGCCGGGCCAGAGGTTTTGCTATTTGAAATATGTACTTAATTGTTAAAGAAAAGACTATTAAAATTGTAAATACAAAGTCATTCCATCTGCAGGCTCACTTCATAACAGCAAGTGTCTGCAGTACAGGGATTTCCAGGTGCACGTTTTCCAGGTGTACTATCTAGCTAACACTCTCCGTACAAAAAGCACATTGCACAAAATGGTAAAATTCTCCATTTGTAGATCATCTTCTCAAACAGATTTTAAACAGTTAATGTGACTTTGTACTCATCAGAATAAAATGCGATACTACCTTCGCGCATCGTAAACAAAACAAATCATTATATAAACCTCTTTAATAAAGGGGGGCCCTGGAGGGATTAAGAAAAAAGAGGTCTTAGAAATATTGTACAACCATACACTTCTGGTTTTATGATTTAGTACTGTAACCAACATTATACGCACATCTGATAGCATTTTTATAGTCTTTCACATTAAAATTCCCACAGTACATTCATACTGGAGATGATGTCAACACAGGTCATTTTCCCCCATCTGTATCAAAAAGCTTCACTGGTGAACAAATGCAACAGTTCCGTACTTATTGACAAAATATTTCAAATTAATACACAATAAAATCCAACGGATATTGAAACAAATATGCCATCTGGTATGAATTAGGTAATCTCATCACCAAAAAAAAAAAATACTGTAGGGTGGATACAGGACAAGAACAAACTAGTATCTCCAGTGAACGTGCTGCTTCTACACTTCACTAGCTTTAGAGTGCAAAATGATGGCTGCTTTTTGGATTTTGGTTTGGTTTTTTTTTTAAGCCCCTTAAGGAAATTAAAATCCACAGTTTCCAGTCTACAAAACACTGAAAGAAAGCTAAATTGCTTGCTGTTTTTAGATTCTGCAAAGTAGGCTGATGTAAGCTGTGCAGAGAGAAAAAAATACACACTTTACAATTAATGCCATTGTCTCTGGAGATGCAGGTGTGTTGTCCAGTAATATGGATGCCTCTAGAGTAATTATTCTTTACACCAATCTTAACAAACAGAATCCTAATTACTTATAGGCGTTCTGGGCACAGAGTTGTTTAGAAAGATTTAATACAGTTCACTATCACAAAGTTGCAAAAAGTAGCCCAGTAGAGCAGCAGCTACCTTTCCATCATAAGTAAAGCCACAGTCGTAAAGGATAAAAGAAAATTGAAAGCACCTTCACTAGAGATTGATAATGAGCAACCATCTTTATGGTAATTAGATTTCAAAGTTTGTTTCATATGAATCAGAAATTTTAGCAAGGTTTCTTACTCTGCAATTACTTGTAGAAGCTAACCAATCCTACTAATCTTTATTTACATGAGACACCACAAAAAACTCTCTCAGTGCTTCGGAGGTACTGATTTACAGGGGAAAGGAGAAAGGGAGGAAAGTCCAGAGGCTGCACTTTTTGGTACCACTGTCAATCCAGTCCAGCCTGCAAGCTTCTAGTTTTGCAACCCAAGGGGCATGAAGTGATGTGCATCCTTTCCCCTAAGCACAGCACAGCTGCATCTAAGCCCAGTGTCACTTCAGTTCTTTCCTCGGCTGTTGCTTTTCTCAAGGCCATCACCTCTGGAGGGCTGACGAGTTTTCCCAAAGGAAATCCCGCTGCACAGCCGTTGCATTGTGGCTGGTTCTGCTCAGCTCCTGCTGCTAGAGCTGCCCTGCCCTGGGCTTTGATCTTCTCAGATCTCACCAGTTTGAGCAAGACCATGCCTCTCCTGTTCATATGGGAGTCCTCCAAGGAAAACACAGGTGCACCACGAAGCGGTTTGATGATTCAAAGCAGACACAATTCCCTCCCAGGGACAGATCCAAAGCCCATTAAAAACAGAGGATTTCTTTCCCTCGTGAACTTCAATAGAGGCTGAATCAGAGACAATGTGGTATTCAATCTACACCTCAGGGTTGGAGTGAGGCAGCATTGCATTTCTAGGAGCCCTGGTTTTTTTTTTTCCTTTATAAACTCCTCCTATTATTTAATACCTCATAGCATTTATTGTCAAGATCCAAAACAAATTCCAATTTACCTAATTACATTCTGCCTACCTAAATAATCTCCTACAGGTTCAATTTATTAAGCACACACATTTACTTCCTATACAGGTGCTATTACAGAGTTATCTTTCACCTTGAAGGTAGCTGTATGTCAGCGGTAAGCAAATTTTAGTAACTAGTAAGAGTATATCATGAAGTAGATGTGAAAAAAGTAAAAAAACCCACCAAACCTATGCCACAATAACAAAACTGTCTACTTATACATTTCTTGCCTGGTACACATCATTATTTACCGACCAGACCTTCAGATGAACTAGCAGGTTCTATTTAGGCTGCATATCCTCTGATAAGTATATATTTGTTGAAACACAAGCATTTGTTCAACTTAAATGTGAAAGACTGCTGAAGTTTCTTGCAGAAAAAAAAAGCAGAATACTAACCAGAGCACACTATGGCAACGCGGTGAAGGTAACAACTTTTAATTCAAAAAGCACAGCCAATTTCTTCCAATCTCCCAGGAAAATCATAAAAAATATAGAAACATAAAACAGCAAAACCAGAAAATGGCAGAAGCAGCACAAGGACATTAAGTTTCAAATGTTTCTGACAAAAAATGAGCTGCAATCCATTACAAGAAAAACAGGAAGGTTTCCTGCAGTACTTGTCCTCTTCTCCTTTTTCCTATAGGTCCTACCACGATACAGTGAATCAACTGTGCATGTAATTAATGATTAGCCATTCAATTTAGTCTTATTACAAGCATCAACTGCTGTAAAGTACACAAAAACGACACATTTGATAAAATGAAAAATCTTACACCAGCGAAGTACAGCAAGCTAGAAGAAATATCTTCATCTAAACTGATGTTCTAGTGTGTGACTTTTGAGCCTTAAGAAAACACAACGGTCCATCACACATCACTCATGTTGGCAGTGGCCTGAAAAGGTTAACAAAGACCAGTCATCCCTGCCTACCTTCAGTGGCACTTTATCAGGTGATGTTGCCAATCTGGGAGTGTGCTACAGCAAACCTTCCCTTCCTTTTCCCCAGACCACAAACAGAGGCTTCTGAATACACCTTTACACATCAATTTACTCATAAGAAAACAGCCTGGGCAGGCGATGCAGCCCTACATGGTGTCACAACTCTTCACGCACACTCTTACATTATCATTCACTACATCAGCCTTGGCCTAGAAGCCTGCCTCTAAACTCAGTACCAAATTACATGCACCCAGCAGAGATTTCAGTGAAGTCCACCTCAACTGCTTTCAGGACTTTTGTACAGTACATTTTTTATGGAAGATGATCACAGCAGGACAAAGTTTCCCTCATGCAAGACAAAATCTGGAGAGACATACTGTTTTGATTCTTCCCTTAAATCTATTTTGATAAATTATTCAGCGCTCAAGTACTGTTCTGGCTTAATTAATTTAATTAAATCATTATACCGAGCAGCTATAAGAGCCTGAATACATCTGCATGAGTTTAATATCCTCCATACTAGCTTAGGGATATTCTGTTTTGAGGAAAACATTGCCCTCCAGCAAAATGGAGAATAGTATCACTGTTAATCTCACCAGCAGCATGGCAGTGCTATTTTAGTCCATGCCTTCTCTAGTGTATTGCTGTGCATAGGTCCTCTCTTAATTAGAGCTAGCCATCAACTGAAATAAGCTCATACAACCCACCCACCAAGCTACCGGAACATTAGTGATGACATCCAAACTTAGATGAGCCTTTAGAGTAAATGGACTTTCTCCCAGAAATCCCATCTCTGGGGTGGGCTGTGAAAGGGCCAGGTTGTAGTTTATATTAGTTTATGCAAATGGACACACAGAGATATAGATAATTTTAAAAATAAATAAATATTGTTCTTGCCTTCATGTAAGGAAATATTCCCAGAAGTCGACAAAAAAAACCTTGCATGTATTTCCTTAAATCAGTTTCCTTTCTTATTCCCATGAAACATTCCTTTTCCTACAGTGTCTCCAGAATAGTTCAGGATTTTTGTTCTCAGGTTTTTGGACTTGAAAATCTGTCCTTTCCAGTTCTCCATCTCTGATGAGTATTCCTAGGCTTGCAACCTAAACAAGTCTTCTACTTTGAAATCATGCCTTATTGCTCTTCGTATTCTGCACTACCCAGAGCTTCTGGGAGCCTCTCCCGGTTCACTCATCTCTACCAAAGTAACTCTGAAAAGCCCATGTTAGTCCCGATTCACCCAAAACGTGAAAATAAACATCATGCTTCATGAAACATGACTGTAACTGTGTTTGACTGGTTTCAGCGTATACAAAAAATTACAAACTAAAGGCTCTCATGTTACACAAACTTTTTTTCAAGTTTTAGATAAATACAGGAACAGTCATTAAAAAGTTATGCCGATGAACTAGACAGAGGATGACTGTTTTCCCATGCTGAAAGGGCTTGAGCATTTTTAAAGGCAGATAGAGGCTATCAGCAGACCTACAAGAGGGCTGAGAAAACTGGTCTTCTCATGAATAACCCCACTCAGTGGATAGGGTAGTTTAAGCCTGAACAGAACCCCCAGTGTGGCTATATAATGTTACAAATATTTTCAAATCCTGATTGCATTTAGCTAAAGCAGTATCAAGACAAAGGTTTTCCTTAAGCCTGAAGCCCAACCACAAAACTGGGCCAGCTTCCGCCACTTTGCTGCCAGGGTGACAGGAATTTCAGTCAGAAGCGATCTGAACTAGATAGTATTCTCATCTCTAAACCTAGTCATGTGTCATTAATATTTGGATTATACAAAATGATTTCTTTTCCTTTTTTTCTGGAGACAGCAGCGATAACAAAAGATAGGAATTCATAAGGCTCCAAGACTGTGTGCCCAGAATTTGAATCCTGCATTCAAGTGTACCCAAGACTTCAAAAAGATTTTATAAACCGGTTTGGATGCAAGTAATACAAAATGCAAGCAACAGCTATTTTTATTATCATTTGTGTCAGCTCTTTTGACATGCAGCAAGCCTATGGAGAATGCCTGAACTTCAAGGACTCCTGACAGAACTCCAACAATCTCTTTTTTAACATCTTTATCTGTCTTT
Organism: Rhinoptilus africanus; assembly: GCA_013400135.1. Classification (NCBI taxonomy): domain Eukaryota; kingdom Metazoa; phylum Chordata; class Aves; order Charadriiformes; family Glareolidae; genus Rhinoptilus; species Rhinoptilus africanus. The sequence continues at coordinate 274,718 of VXBO01004480.1, read as the reverse complement.
CAAAACTTTTTATTGCACCAGATCTTCTTCCTACATATGTTTTTTATCTGAACTTCATCTAATGGATCGCCACAAGCTGGTTTCACTCTAATACACCAGTTGTGAAACACCTGATAAGCCCCATAAGCTCTATCACCACTGTCAGCAGTGCTAGATATGCACCCACAAAGAAGCCTGGCCAAATCCTGTTGAGCTAACGAATCTGTATGGTTAATCAGAATTCATAGGCTATACACAGATTCCTCGTAGAACAAGAGTAGAGATTTGATTCCTTCTCATGCAACAGGAATTATAATATTGGAAAAAGCATCTCCTCACATGCCTAATCCTAAGGGAGGACATGTTTAGGGAGACCAGTCAGCTGTAATGAAAGTGGTAAGGTTCCTGAATGCTTGCCACTTGGATCTTTTCTGAAGCATTTAAAGCACAGTTATGGTTAGTGATGATTTGGGGAACTCTGCTTTGTCTGTGGTATCATTCTTTCCTACTGTAATTACTTACAATTTGGATATTTCATTGCACTGAGGATCCAAATCACCACTGGGTAGAAAAAAAAAAAGTTCTATGAATGCATGAAAAGCCAAGAAGTTAGAAAACCTTATATTGCCTATCTCCTAAGCTAACCTATTTTTTCACCAAGTCTTTTACATGTATTTAGTTCCAGTGGCCATGGAATAGGATAAGACATCTCTTTTAGGTACTTGAACTAACCAATTTCCTGGAAATAGAACCACAACGAAGTCACGCAAATGCATTCCTGAAAGATTTTTTAAAAAAAAAATCACTTCAGAGTTACACTTCTCCCTTCTCTCCTTTATTTTTTTTTCTTTCAGATTTGCTGGCTTATACTTTAAGCTGTATTTCAGCTAAACACTGTTAGCCTATAGTCCTGATATAAAGTAAATCACATACCACCATGTACATGCTCAAGAACTTCCTAGACACACAAAAAAAAGAAAGTATTTCTTTAAATTAAATCACTTCATGCATGAATCTAAAAAGCTAACAGCATTGGTAAAGGGCTATTGATAAGAAATGTGCCAAAGCAAAGAGGAGGTCCAGTCCTGCAAATTTCTTGCCATTGGCAGACAACTGTAGCTATGTGGACCCCAAGCAGTGAGACTATACAAATGAATAGGTGTCCCTTTCCATCTAGAGCGCTTTGAAGAACTGAGACTTTTCTGTAATTTGGAAAATGAATACTGTGTTTTAGTCACAAGGTAAACATCATATATACCTTCTAAAAA
>VXBO01004480.1:186954-273446 GCA_013400135.1 Rhinoptilus africanus | reverse complement strand
AAAAAAAAAAAAAAGTCATGCATCAAAGGTTTACCAGATTGCCTTAAGCTACAGCTTACAAAATGAACAATCCTTATCAAGTTGCAGCTTTGAACCGGGTTACAGCTAAAACAAAGCTGTACTGCTGGAAAGCCATCAGAGAGTTACCCTTTTGTGGTGCTGCATCCTTGTTACAAGTGGTTTGCTAGTAAACATAAGATTAAATGTTCGCTCTAGATCTCATCAACACTAAACACGAGGCTGAAATGTCTGTGGCTCACTTCCAGGCGGCAAATTAGAGAGTAATCGGCAGTGTTACTCCAAACAAGGCCTGATGCTTTTATTGACTGCATCACCATCTCATGCAAAACCTAATGTTCAGTCAATAGCTGTCTTTGGAGGGGAGCCACTAACTCACTGTTCCTGTCAGTATTCCTTATCTAATTACAAATGGACTGCAGTTAGGGCAACTCTATCTCCTTAGCACGGTCCACCTCAGCTGCAACTTTTATCACAGATTGACCCACACATACTGCTGTTCTGCAGCTGTCAGGACTTGCTCCTTCTAAAAATTCCCTTTTGCTACTCTTTTGGAAATCTCTATTTTTGTGCAAAACGCACAGTAATTTGAAACCACCACTTCCATAACAGCAAGGGAAAATAACAGTTTCAGAACCTCTGGAAACATCCCACATATGGTCAGTTCATACAAATTATAAGCAAAGGAGATAATGATCCTGTTTACAGAAGTTGAAACAGGGCAAAGTAGTGAGGTATACATTTTGGTCTACTTTATAACTGCTCTGTGGTATGGGTAAAGACAGCAGGCAGAACTGCCTTATATAAAATGATGTATTTTTAGCTGCCTCCCAGCCAAGGAAGCACGTCTCAAATTGTAGAGCCTAAATCTGATTTCAAATAAGGCTGAGATTAAGAGGTGGAAAAATGTGTAACAGTGCTAAGGTTTTCTTTGACTAAGATCCTTCCCCCCACTCCCCTCCAGGTAGAAGCTATCACCTTGCTTTAGGGGAAAGCCTGCTCTCAGACTAAGTGAGAAAGCCTGTATAAACACAGAACTATTTGAAACAACCTTTTGTCCACTCTCCACATCACTTTTTTTTTTTTTTCCCCTTTTCTTTGTGTTTTACCATGACGGGGATCCATTTCTGTCCACTCAGAAGATACCACACAGAACTCCCTCACAAAGACAGGCACTTCGGTCTTGTCTTTCAACAAATAAACAGGAGTTGCAAATTCCTTTCAAAACACAACCAGCAAGAGAAACAAATGTGTTTACAAAAGTGAGATGAGTAACTCAACCCAGCTTTAGCCAAAAGAGCTCAGTGTTCTGGAGTTTTCAGATGGGAGACAGGACTCCTCTGTTTGCAGTGTCCCTGAGGAGGTGTTTCAAACCTGCAGCTGAGCTGCAGAAGGGAGGTAAGCACTTGCCTCTCTGCCCACTGTTAGGTCAGACCCTCACCTAGACCAGGGGGCAGATCTTCCTTCTTGAGGTGGGTGGACCCTGGCTGAATGCCAGATGCCCCAAACTGTTCTATCCCTCCCTTCCTCAGCTGGACAAGGGAGAGTAAATATACTGAAAAGCTCATGGGTCGAGATAAAGACAGGGAGACCACTCATCAGTTACCGTCACAGGCAAAACACATCCAACTTGGAGAAAATTAACGTAATTACTAGCCTGATCAGAGTATGGTAATGAGAAAGAAAGAAAAAAAAAAAATCTTAAAACTCCTTCCCTCCTCCTTCTCCTTTCTTCCCAGGCTCAACTTCACTCCTGAATTTTTAATATTTCCTCCATCCCAGTGGCACAGAGGGACAGGGAATGGGAGTTGGGGGCAATTCATCACACATTGTCTCTGCCGCTCCTTCCTCCTCAGGGGGAGGACTCCTCACACTCCAGCGTGGTGTCCCTCCCACAGGAAACAGTCCTCCACGAACTTCTCCAACACCAGTCCTTCCACGGGGCGCAGTCCTTCATGAACAAACTGCTCCATTGTGGGTCCCCCAGGGGGTCCCAAGTCCTGCCAGCAAACCTGCTCCAGCCTGGGCTCCTTTATCCATGGGTCCACAGGTCGTGCCAGGAGTCTGCTCCAGCATGGGCTCTCCATGGGGACACAGCCTCCTTTGGGAATTCACCTGCTCCGGAGTGGCATTCTCCATGGGCTGCAGGTGGATATCTGCTGCCCCATTAACCTCCGTGAGCTGCAGAAGGACAACCTACCTCACCATGATCTTCATCACGGGATGCAGGGGAATCTCTGCTCCAGTGCCTGGAGCGCCTCCTACCCCTCCTCCTTCACTGACCTTGGTGTCTGCAGAGTTGTTTCTCTCACATACTCTCACTCCTCTCTCTGGCTGCAGTTGCTGTTGCACAGCAACTTTTTCTGCTTCTTAAATATGTAATCACAAAGGCATTACTACAGTTGCTGATGGGCTCGGCCTTGGCCAGTGGAGGATCTATCTTGGAGCCGGCTGGCATTGGCTCTATCGGATATGGGGGAAGCTTCTAGCAGCTTCTCACAGAAGCCACCCCTGTAGCCCTCCTGCTACCAAAACCTTGCTATGCAAACCCAATACAGTTCTAGTTCCTAATTTTTCCCCTCAACACACATCACAGTCTTTGGATGATGCAAAAGTCCTAAATGTAAAGGATAAAGACCAAAAACTAGTGGTGAAGCTAAGAACTTCTGTGTAGGAAAGTCAAAAGTCATTAAAAGGCTAAAAATTTCAAAATTGTTAAAGGCACCTGGACAGTTTTAACTGAAATATGTCATCAGATGACTTTGTGAATGAAAAAATAATTCAGCAACTAACAAGCTTTACTGACCATATTCTGCATGTAACGGCGACAGGTACAAAGGAAAGTGCTCATATTAGAGCACACAAGTGAAAAAGCACACAAGACAGGGATAAAGAAAGAGAAGGAAAAAAAATGATTAATCTCTTCCAATTAATACATATGTTTTCCACTATTCTTACTGGGGCTTATGAAAACTTACTGATAGGAAAGTGAAATTGTGGTGAATCATCAGAGAATCTTTTAAATGCTACTGAGTTTGTCCTACAGAGCCCTTGTTAGCAATATGTGTAACTGTATCATGTTACTGCCTGATCAGGGAAAAAAACCCATATTTTAAAACCCCATTTAAATTAATGTGGAAAGTTCCATACTATCTTTGTCTGCCTTTTTAAACATTACTAAAACTTACAGATTAGCTGATGAAAAGGCAACGTAGAAATGACTGCCCTAAGCATTATGAGCCAGTATTTTAACAAACTGAGAAAGCAGTATCAGCCATGGAGATTTCCTAAAAAAATCAGTGAACCTGGGAAGTGAAGTTCATTTGCTGAATTTCAACAAATTCAGGCCAGAGATGTGGTGGCCTCTCTTCTTCTAAAGCTGACCAGAAATTAAAAATAAAAAAGGCAGAAGAACAGAAATCTTGATTTACTAATTCAGAAAAGTAGCCTCAATTTCTGCCTTTCTCCAATGTTTCTGTGCTGTCAAGCTAGCTTTTTAGGTAATGTACTATCCCCCTAAGGTGCATTCAGTGCCACTATTCTTGCAACATGAATGAGAAAAAAAGAAGATAACAAACTTAACAGACGTTCAACTCACCAGGACATTTATTCACAAAAAAAGGATCAGAGCCAAGAAAAGAGCAAAGGCAAATCACAGATGGCAAGAGCAGGTACAGAGCCCAAGCTTCCAGTACTGCTATACATCCACAGCTAGGTTGAACAGACTTTATGATATGCTGAGTCAGTCTCACGCTGAGATCTCAATGGGAAAGAAGATAGTACCCGTTTATACTGTGGTATTAATGATTTTGCTATATTGATACCAAAGTAACTCTATAATTTACCTGAATACATTTATACTATTGGTTTTCACTTTAATGGCTAGGATATCACATAAGATTAGCATCAGCCCAGTTTCCCTGCTACTTTGATAACCAAGACTTAGTAAAGAGATACTCTTCATTATCATAATTCTCTCCTCTTTACCAGCAAAATTGCTGACAGAAGATGAAAAGAAAGAGATGCTTTCTTCTTTCTCACCTTATTTTAGAGCACCATGCAGACTAATATAGTCCCTTTCCTCTGCTCTTTAGATAGGGAAAAATTATAATCTCCCTTTTACCATTATGGAATCAGAATACAAGAGTGACAAAGTCAAAGCCTGAGAACTACCAAAAGGTCTGAAACAAATTAGGGAACTGAAATTCAAACTCCCTTGTTACCTCCTATATATGAGGTAACACGCTAGTGATCCTGAGACACTAATATCAGTGCAAAGTATCTTGAGAGCAAGACAGACTCACGCATCCTTGAATAGCTAAGCAAAACATTTCATCCTACAGACTTTTATTGCAAATACACAAACTAAGGCTAAACCTATTTTGCTGCATAATGTACATACTATTTTTGTCATGCTATTATAATATTTAAAATCTTGCTTTTCCATTTAGTGACAAATTTTTGATCTGCAAAGCATTACAAGACCTTCCGATAAAGGACAAGACTAAGAGCATTCAGACTTCTCTGACATAAACCTCTATTAAACTTTGCTAATCAACTGAACAAAAAAAGCTAAAGGCTATTTTAAGAAACCTAACCAAGTCGGTCACAAATACATGGCATGTTATCTACATATGAATACACTTCACCATTCTGTTGAGTATATGGGTTTGAAGAAAGCTAAGCACAAGGCTGCTGCAGTTAATTTAAGAAGGATTTCAAAATTCAAGTAAAAAAGCCTGAGACTTCCATTCCATGTAGTTTCTAAACCATTACCAAGTAATTGATTAAATAAAAAACAACATCAACAAAAAAGCAGCACCGCAGGAAGAGGTTTTATCTCCAAATACTTTTAAAACAGCACATGCAAGACAAGCCTTTTTTTCAGCCGCCTGAGGTCTGCTACCACCAAAATATAGAGCATCAAAAATAAACTGGACCAAAAGAAGAGAATCAAATTTACTTTTTCTATTTTTTTTTAAAGCATGAGATTATTTTTCACAAAAATCCTCAAGTAAAGTAATTATGCGATCTACTATTTATGAAGCTGCTTTGTTTAAAATACAGACTAATAAACAGTGAACGTTCTTCCACAAAATCCTAAAATACATAAGGCCTAAATAAGTTAAAGAGTTCAAAAGAAAAGCAACACCCATTCGTCCTGGTTTGAGGTAAAACAGAACCAACTTTCTGTTCAGTAATTTTTACTTCTTAGCTAGGCCTCTTCTAACTTTCTGAAATTAACAGTGTGTTGTGTCTAAAACGGTTCATTCAGAGTCATAAAACAGTTTATGCCAAGGAATGGTACACAAAGAGGCTCTTGCTTATACTTATTGCTATAACAACCAAAGCCAGCTAACTTTGTTATTTGCCCCGTTGGAGGGTTGGAAGTGGAAAAGCTTAGAGGGGTCCCACCTGTGGGGAGGAGTGGACAGGATGGGTGACCCAAAATTGACCAAGAGGGGTATTCCATCCCATCTGCCCCATGCTCAGTATAAAAGCTGAGGGATCAAAGGGGCAAGTCTCTTCCTTCAGTGGCTGAGGTCCAAGGATGACCCTGTCTGTTCATCTGCCTTTGATTCTGATTCAGTGTATTCCTGACTCCAACTCTGCAGATGCCTAACGCCAACCGAGGGGCAATGCAAAGTCTGTGTCTTAGGTCCTGCATCCTCTGTATTTGTCCACTCAGTGAAACTCTCTGAGAAACCCTTATGCAATCAATATAGTGAAGCAATGCTTGTTTCAATATAAATATATAATAATAGAGTGTTACAATAGGTAGCGTTTAATCTCCCTGTCTGGATATGGCAGAACTGAAATCCCTCCCAAAGACAAAATGCCAGAGAGCCCAAAACATCCCAGTCATGAGTCTTTTGGCCACTCATCTGCAGACTTCTCTTTTCACATTCCGGGGCCTCAGCTATTCCTGCTCAATTTACAGATTTATTAGCTACAACACACTGTGAGAAAATATACTTTATATCAAAACAGGGTTATGAAATACATTGGAGGCACCATTTCACTCCAAAGCCATGCTTCCATTATTGCATGCACACATTTCTTTTACTCACTAGTATCCCTTATTGGAAAATAGGTATTAAAGGCTAGCTTCACATTCTGGGGCTCAGTTAAGAACCTGGCTAACCTACAAAAAATTGAAATCTGAAGAGTCACCACTAATTTTGGAATCATACTGCTGACTAAAAATGAACAATATGTTATTACATTATAAATGACTGTTGAGATTTGCTGTGATCACAAGAGATAAGAGAAAACATCTACATTTGAGAATAATTCCTCTCACTTTCTCTCTCTGTGGGTTTTCTTTTCTTTATATAGGCAGATTAAAAAAGAGAAAGATCTTCTGTGACCTACAAAAACTGACAGCAGAACTCAAGGCAAGTATATTATTAAACAACAGTTAATTTAAAAATAAAAAAAAAGCCTTTCAGTAGCTACTCCAGACAATGCGGATGGAAAACCATTTTTATTGAATTTTTGTTCCCTTCTTTTTCTGATCTCTGAAACCCCCAAATTTACTTTTACTGTATATGCACAGGTTAGCAACCTTTCTTGCTCAGAGATTTCTTTTTTCATAAAGTCTCTGTTTTCAATTTTCAAGAGAATTGGAATTGTAGGGAGAAAACCTTTCTCCTGCTGAGACATTCACCTGCAGCAGAATTTCCAGCAGTAGTAAAATGATGCTTCTTAATACATAGGACAGGTTACAGTATAAAACTTTTAGAGACAGATAATCTTGGGTTTTTAACACAACTGAGGAGGATACTTTTCTACAGGGTTTTTTGTTGTTATTGGGGTTTTTTTGGTTTTTTTGGTGTGTTTTTTTAAGTATCTTGTTACTTTCCAAACCAAATAAAGAAAATCATGCAGATCTTTCTGAAGTCAGATACCTGACTGCCAAGAAAAAAAAAAAAAATCTTGTCTCAAACAGGATTAATGACAAGGAATATTTATTAACCAAAGTCATCAGGTAATCTGCATGTGCAACAAACAAGCAACAAACAAGTAATCAATAACTGTTTACTTTCAGGTCTGTTACCTTTTGGAGAAAGCAACTAGTCACATACAATAGCTTACCTTTTGTCTTAAAGTGCTTCCCTGAAGTCCTGCTAATGAGTTGAACAAGTGTTAATTCAAAATTAATGACTGAAAGGATTTCAAGAACCAAGGCAAGCACTGAGGTGAACACAGCGGATCTTCAAAACCAAAGATGTTCCTTTGACAGCCTGGAAATTAATTTCTAGGAACTATACTGCACTGAATGAGTGGAGATGAAAATAAAAGGTCTGGAATGTTCTGATTGCTTTAAAAACTTGCAACTGTATTTGTAATCTATTTTAGAAAAAATGCATTTGAGAAAAAAGGTGCTGTATTTCAAACAGACTGTGTTTTGTGACACCTGAAGGCTAAGTGCATGTCCAATGTAGAGATCATACTGTGTGACTAAACAATTGATGAACAATTTGTAAGGATAGCAATTTTGCCTGTCAGTTAAGAAGAAAAATATTACAAACCTTATTTCAGAGTGGGAAATCTTACAGAATCCCTACATATTTTACTTTTCAAGTTATTTATAAGCTCTATTTACATCACATGAAGAAAAACTCATTTGGACTTACCCTTCTGACACGCCAATTGCCCAATTTTCACTACTTTGACCATCTAAAGTTTCCCTAGACTATTTAGTAATTCTAGAATGATGCTCAAATTAAGCACCCACAAATGGTAATTAGGAAACTGCCATTATTTTCAGTTCTGTTTACAAGTGTGGCCATTAAAGGATGCCCAATCTTTAATAAAATTGTCTGGATAATAAGAGAGTAGAATTTCCCCACTATTTTCCCAATGTGTTTTGAGAAAAACACACACTTGCACCATAAATGCTGTAAAAAAAAAAGTATACTTAATGTAATAAAAATTAGTATTTAAGAAACACTGTCAATCAGAAACCTGAACTTTCACCTGAAGACATATTGAGATCATTAAGTCTGAACAAAAATAAGCCTTGAATAATTTGGTAATAATAGGGCATTCTGTACCATTTCTGTAAAATCATCATTTTTCTCTATCACATACAGCTGTGCACTGGAATAGTGCTGCAGATCTAATTGAGGTGAAAGACTGCATAATACTATCATTTTGAAAACTAGTAACCGCTGGTTGCTTCATATCTTCAGTCTTTTTTCTCTTTAACCTTCAAAGTCTCTTCAAAACGCAGCACAAAAGCTTTCAAAGCGGCTAACAGCCATTTCCACATGGCTCAGCCTACAATGTCAGTTTACTCTGTCTCGTTACCTGACATCTCCACTCTATTCAGGGTTCATCAAACACAGCCACTCTTCTGATTAATGGCTAATTTATTATTTGCCTTGCAAATGTTTATCTGCTGGGAGATGAGGTAAATATACTTCAGCTCTGACAAGCACCATGACCACTCTCTCCCTGCCTGATGGAATGGTCAGTTGATGGTGTCCCAGAGGAGTCATGCCCTGCCTTAGGTTTCCCAGACAGCCCTCTGAAAGGCAAAGTATCTATTTTTAATGAGCACAGTGCAAAATCAATTAGCTGGTGGCTTAGAAAAAGAAATTAATAATCACATTTATTTGGCATTTTCATGAGACCCATCAAAAATAGCCTTCCATATTAATCAGATGCATTGGTATTTTTCTGGAGGATGAAGAACCATTTCTTTAAAATAAAAATACAAAAAAAAAATCCTATAACACTATATTATAGTCTTTCACATCACCAGCCTGAAAAATGCTATAGCATAGCTAGAAAAAGCACTCAAGGAAAATACAATTTCAGAAAGAACAGAAAAAGAGAAGATAAGTGTCTGATGTAATTCTCTAATGCCATTCAGCTGGGAGACATCCAACTTCATACGTCATATTATTATATCTCTACTGCAGCAGGCAATTCTTCCCAAAGTGCAATTTGTTATGAAATTTTCCTTGTACCTGGAAACTAATAGGTCTCAAGTCATGACCTCTACTTGTGATACATCCTCTAAGCTCATCAATGCAACCTTATCTTGGTGGAGAGGAATACTAGATATTCAAGAATCAAGAAAACAAAAGAAACTTGAACTTCCACAAACAGCAGTGTCGTTTGATAATGCTAAAGTATCAACAGTAGACAAGAAAAAAATTCAGGTAGCAAACAAATTAATTTAAGTTTAATATAAGCTTATATTGTATCAGAAAGGCAAAAACTACATCTCTATTAATATGCAAGAGAGAAGCTATGCTGGAGAAATTATTTGCCCTCACCGACAACGGTGCCATTCTACCTGTGTGCCACCAGTGGAGGGCAGCTTTAAAATCTTACTGTAACAGTCCCAGTGGCACAACACCCTCCATCAGGAGCTGAGAGCAGCAGAAAAACTCCCCTGTTAAGAATTGTTCCACTGAGATCCAGAACATCCAACAGAAAGAGTTGTGCTTTGTACTAGTGTCTCCTAACTCCCCCTTGACCTGCTGCAATCAGGGGCCTAGCATTCAAAGGATGCGCAAAAACATTTTGCTAAAGCTTGGACTGTTGTTTGAGAGATCTAATTGCATAAGAGAATCAGCAGCATACACAAAATCACTAAGTTTCACTATACAGGTGAAACTAGAAAGAACATGCATGTAAAGAAGCGTAGGGGAAAAAAATGAAAGTGGCAGATACGGAAGAATAGAAAAGAGAAAGGAACTAATATATTAAAACACGTAAGTTATCACAGGGAGATTAAAAAAAGGAGAGAAAGGACCTAAACAGGAAAATGAATATATGTGTAGCCTTCATACCATATATTCCCTACATCTGTGTAAATGCTTATTGTACAAAGTAGAGACAATAGCCAGCACTTCGAATTTCAGTAGGTGTGGAAACTATCCAAACACCACTGCAATGTGTTTCATGCAACTGTACCATTTAGACTCACGCATTATCAGTTTAAAAATGGTACAGAGTTGATAGTCTGAATGCTTTTCAGGCTGAGGCCACATTCACATTCTGTTAGTGTATTCATGCATTTGTCTTTGGAGAGGCACAATTTTGTTGAACTACTGACTTACTACTGCTTCTTTTTTTTTTTTTTTTTCCTTAATCCATTATAAGTAGGACCAGAGATATAGGCCTGATCATTCCTAAAACCGCTGCTTCCATTATCTCTCCTTGTTTCAGAGTAAGTGGCATGCAGGGAGCTGAGTGCTCTGCCCTCTCCTGTGCTTGCAGCAGGAGATCCTGAGAAACAGGCCACAGAAATGTCTCAGCAGGACACTTATTTCAGATAAAAGTTTGAAATAAACCTAAGTGTACTGTCAAAACAGTAATTGAGGTTTGAAGAGAGTACATCTAAAACACCCACTGAAAAGGCCCACTCAATCTAGAGCTTCTGGGAGGAGTGGCAAGGAAAGCAATAAAGAGGAGAATACAGCTGATTGGAGATAAGCCAGATGTGATTTGCACCATAAATGTAACACATTTATGCCTAAATCCTTCCTTGGGTCGCTTTTTTCTCCTTTAGCTTCATTTTCATCTTAGCTTACGGAAGAAAGAGAAGTGACAGCTGTTAACTAACGCACAACTAGATTCACTGCTCCTCAGTACGCACCACTGAAATTAGAGAAGTTTTGCCTGTGATTTCATAGAGCCAGGACAAAGTCTTTTGCATAACGACCTGTAGCTATTACAAAATATTAATTCACAAGAAGTACATATGTACACCTAGTATACATCTATGTAGTGTAAAATAAAGCTTTCAAGATCTAAAGTTGAGCTTAGTCTGTGTGCTCTGGACTGGCAGGTTAAATGCCTAACATGAACACAAAATACACACTCAGTTTGGCGTAGTATTGGGTATTTGGGTAGTATTAAGAAGAAATTCCAACACGAGACTCCTAGAAGGAGGTAGGCATACACTTCACCAGATTTTTTAGCTTATAAATTTGTTACGTAGCTCCACTGTTTTGAAGTTCTGCAGAAAAGCTTCCTTTTTTTTTTTTTTTCCAGGGAGAACCACATGAAAATTCAGTCTCTTGAAGCTTAATTCCCAATTAGATTACCAGTGACTTCTAGCAACAGTCAATAACTTTCCCAGGGCTAATTTCTATGTGGGCTGAGGAATACACAGTACAGTATATGTCAGTGTCTGAGGCAGGACACTCTGGCCTTGTTATTCAGACATCATATATGTAACTAGTCCTGACAACTGCTGATTATATCTTTTTTAAAGCACTGCTGCCTTTTTTTGTTTGCCAGTTATCCTCTGGTGTATATGCCAATGCAGACAATGTCCCGTCACTGTAATTGTCACTCAGCTGTCTGTCAGTGACGAGAAGAAAAGGGTGACAGTCTTGACATCCCACCAATCATCCCTCTGGAAAATTGATATCGTCCTCCCCAGTAAACAACAGCTAAAGAATCGACCAGCCTTGCCGGCACGTCCCTGAACAATCAGCTTCCATTAAGGGCAGAAGCCACACATTTATCCCACCGTACTCCAATCAATAGTACGCCGACTTGTTCTACGCTCAAGCACACCGCTGCTCAAGGTCTGCATTTAGCACAGGCTACCTTTCAAACACTTCCCAGGTCTTTCAAACTTAAACGTAGGAAGCAGCTTTTCAGGACTTTGTAAAGTCCTCTGTTTTCATGTAAAATATCTTACTCCCATTCATTTGGCGTATTTACTTCAGCTCACAGGAGGTTTAGCAGATTTATTTTCTCGATTAAATGTTATTTTCTTTAACAGTGAAATTAAGTCACAGTATGTAAAATCATTAATTTTTTTTACTACTTATCAATTGTAGACTTGCATTTTTATATAGTAATGCTTTAGAGAAAATGTATGCATATTGCATTGAAACTGGCCTTGTTTGAAATGAACTACAATGTGTTTACATACCGAAAATGCTGTCTGGCAATCAGAACGGTTTGTTAAACATGAAGTCCACAACCATTTATACATCACCCAGTAACCTAAAACTTTAGAGAATTAGCCCGGTAAAACAGTAAAATGATTGCAAGCTGGCACATACAATCTTTCAAGATAAGAAAACCAGTTATTCACAACTCATGGGACATGAATCTTCCAAGACAAAAATTCTTCAACATGGAAGGAAGAAAATAGTGGTCAGGAGGTTCACTTCACAACTTGCAAAATAATTGCAAATCCGCAACTACAGTTGTAGATTAGTACTTCACTCTGTTACTTGACGTGAGCTGCTAAGTCTGCAGCTGTTACTGTCTAATTCATAAACACCTCTTCTATACACAAGTCACCTAGAAATAAGTTGGGGCTATTACAGCAAAAAAATCTCCTACATAGACCTCAGGAGACATGTCTATGCTGCTCACTGCCTTGAAATTCCCAAAGCCAGAGGCCCTCCATTTGTAATTTTGTAGCTTGACTCACTTGTAACCTTGTGACTTTTCATCAGCACACACCCTGAGGATACTGTGGCAGTGCTTTTTCTACCATCTCAAGTGCTCTCCTCGCAGCCTTACACTAGCAGATTCTGACCACTGTCACCCACTCAGGAGTTTCAAACGGTGCCCGTATACTTACTCTGAGAAAAGTGCTTGGGGAAACCACCTGGTGCATCGCAGAGGACACTTGTCCAAGGACACACTTTACTTCTCTTCCTAGGCAGCTGCTAGGAAGAGATCTTTCCTTCTCCCTCTCTGTCCCTCTTTTGTCCTCCTTGGCTTGTTTTTTGTTTTATTTTGTTTTTTTCCCCTAAGATAACTTTGAAGTTGATGTGTACCATCAGCTACAGACCCCACCAATAAAGCCTTTGTGCACATAAGAGTGCCTGAACATCCTTTGTATACCATCACCAACTACTGACAGCAGATAAAATGACAGCTGTTTGTGACCAGTAAAGAAACAACATTTTCTGAAAGGACGAAGAGCAGAATTTGAATTTCCAAACTACCAAAACAATCACAATGTCTCCAGATAAGACGTTCCTTTTAAATTACAGCAATCATTTATGTGATGGGAAACCATTATTATTTGTAGTGCTAAGACCCTTCACCGTTATTCGAACTTGGGAATATTAAATTCTGCATAGATATTGATAAACACATAAGGGTGCTTATTCTGTCTGCAACAGCTTTTGGCCTTCTAAAGAAGCATATTAGCATTAATAGCTACATTCTTAAATTCAATTTTTTAAGGAAATTTAAGGCTTATCGTGATAGGTTTCCTTGGGTTTGGTGTCTAGACTCTACTGGTATAATTTGTAAATCATTAGGGAGTTCACTGTCCCCTTCACTTTGCTAAATGGACACAATCAATACCTTAATGGGAATGTTTGGAAGCATCCATAGGCAGATCAAATTGGCACATTACAAGATTTTTTCCAGCCTGTGCATTAAGTTCATTAACTTTTCTCATTTGAATTACAAATTTCATTTCTCTGATCAAGATGAAGACATGGCTCTCATTTACAAGCTCAGATTTTTGCTGTGTTAATGTTTTACAGGGAACGATAAAGTTAATGCAGCGGAGAGACATCATGTCACCCCTATTGGTAGACAATTATAGATAAGGTTCCAAATTCCAATAATCCTGATGGGAGGCACACAGGAACTCCCATAGAAGAATGACAAAAATATTAAGCAAAGAGGCCAAAAGGCTAATCAACCCTCTTAGAAACATATTCACGCTTGTCACAACAAGAGCACACTCTACAAAACCAAAATGTGTTATTTAATTTAATTTCATTTAATGAGCAAACACAGCCCCATTCTCCTTCACATTGATCACTAAATTGCTAATTAAAACCTTTTAGAAAGGTTTAAAGTTTAAGCGAAACACTTCTCTAATTTTATGATATTGTACTTAGGAGAGTTAATAAAGCTTTGGAAGAGAATTTCATTTTACCAAAACTTCCTCCTAACTTCATCAGTTCAGATAAAATATAGGGTTATGCATTAAGGCAGAGCACACTTCTTCCAAGAAAGTTTAAAACCATCTTGAAAATGTATTAACATATTTCAGCTAAGAACCAAAATATCCAAATCTGGGCGTTTTTCACCTTGAATTCACTTATTAAATAAGCCTGGGCAAACACCATGCAGAGAACCATTTATGAATTCAGGGGCTATTAAGAGAGAAATAGATATTAAAATCTTACTCAGGGTTTATCAGTCAAATGGAAATAATGACAGAAGTGATACCCAGGCACTTAAATGGGAGGTAACTATCACATTTTTGTTTTTCCTTCAGAAGCAGCAAATAAAAAATGCTGTTAAATTCCAACATTAATTTCTCATTTCAGTAAGTGTACACATTCCTCTTCAAGGCCATGCTATAACAAGATGACATTCAGTTATGTTAAACTAATGGCAGGTACAACAATATCTCTCCAAATACACCAGTAATTCTCTAACTTTTTCAGTACCACAGCTGAGGCTACAATTTTACAATTACTAAATAGCAGATTCATGTTCCTGCTCACAGTAAGCATTTGCTCCAGATCAGCACGCACACACACAGGCACACAATATTAAGTCTGCACTGGCCATAGGCTTTCATGCCAACTGTGGGAAGACTGAATATGGCATAATGCTTGCTGCTGTCAATGTTCACCGATAAAAAATGTGTGGATAAATCTGAATTAGCAGCATAACTTTATACTTAATCTACACTTTGCTGTCATGTGGCACTAGAGTTTTTGAACAAATAAGAGGGACCCTCTTACAATCAAACCTGTAGCTCTCTCGGTGCCTCGTACATCCAAAGATCATATGTACAACTTCTTTCCGAAATACCAATGGAGAAACCGCCAGTGTCTTCTCCTGAGGTTAAGCACTACGACTTTCAGGCAGCCTGTGTTGAGGGCTGGTAGGAAATGGACCCTTTTCATATATGTCCATGTGTATAAAAAAGACCTGTCACAATCTAGTCCAGTGTGAGTAACTACTACATACTGTATATCGCATTATGAAGGAAGAATAATTTGTTCAGAAAAATCACACTTGACTGCTCTTTCACTCTCTCTTTCATAATCAAGAGTACTAATTTTGAATTTAATTTTAATTTCAAAGTAGCTAGACTGGCCCCATTTAAATTCAAAGCAAGAGGTATTTAAGATCATCTCCTATTGTGACTAATAAACTTTGGCTCCCTTAACACAGATGCATGGAGGCATAGGGGGAAGAGGCAAATGTCAGTGTAAATTAATGTGCATGGGACTGCATACTGTTCAAAATCAGAATTTCTGTCGGAATAAATGACCTTTGTTAATTGACTATAGATTTTTTTAAAATATATGGCATTATAAAAATGCGGCGCATAGGGTGTTATACTGCAATATAAGTCACTCCGCTGTTACGCTTTCTGTCTATTTTAAGTTGGTGGATTAATAAGTGATGAAAATTCTCTGCCCGAGACCTCAGCTGGTTTTATTATATTTTCTAACTAGTGGGAATGGTCAATTCTCACTCATATAATATTCATGGATGTTTGATTTTTAATGGTGAGTTACATTTGCAGGCTTTTGTGCAGGTTCTTCATACCCAGAGAGTTGTTTTGAAGACAGAGAGAACGGCTGGTGCCTTTAAACCAAATAAGATGAAGCTAACACGTATAACACAAATAAAGGGAACGGGGAGGCCAAGGATTAAAAGGATATTCACTGTAAGTTTGAGTAGTTACCTACCTACAATATTACCCAGTGTTGTCCTACTCATATATAGCTATGCATATGCATTTAAGGAGGACTGTTTAGGGGATATGCTTTTTTTTCAAATGGAAGAATACAAAATACCAGACATACACTTGCATCAAAGTTCTAAGCAGCGAGATACAGAAGTAATATTTCCACTCTGCCTTTCCAAATCCTTCTCTTTCTTTTCATTAAATATACACTAAGCATTATCATCTTCACTAAACAATCTGAATTAATACAATTACTAATGTAAATATTCACAGGTACGCCACTATATAAAGAACTTATGTCAAACATTTTTTTTTTTTCCAACAGCATTCAGGAAAGATTTAAGCCTCAAGAGAAAAACTACAGGAACTGACCAAAGGTCTTTGTTGCGTTTTCTATCTGGAATCCATTTACAAAAAAATCTTCAACAACAAAAAAAACCCCCAAAACCAAACCATGATTAAAATATTGTATGAAGATGCATACAAGATTATTTGCAGAAATAAGGGAATATTTCATTATTCTCAAGGTACTGTATTTTGTTTTCTTTTAAACAAAGAAAACTATCACACACCAGAAACAATACTCCTTTAGAATTGCTTGTGACTTTTTTTTGAGATCTGCGTACTTTTCACACTATTGCTCCCAGCTCCCCATGAAAAGGCCAAAGCAATTGCAAGCCTCTTTAGTAATTATCTGTTAACTTAGAAACTATGAAGGAGAAATTCATGGTAGCATGTAACCTACTCAACAAGTGGTTCCAATAAAGCAAAGTACACGATCCTCATTTCAATGCCCAGTATACCAAGGTGTGCAGTAGAGATTTATTTGAGTTACAAGGCAAAACTCAGACACTTTTTCTGGCCCACCTGAACCCTCAAAACAGTCCAGGGCCAGAACTGGACGAGAACCAGGAATCTTCTTGTACTGAGTTTACTGTGTAAAAAAGAGGAAATCCTGACTCTTAAAACATCCCCAAATCAACAGATACTTGTGATGTGTTATCACAAGTGATATCTTATATAAGACTGCACTCATAAATTTAACATATTTAGTAAATAACTGTAATACAATTCCCTGTCAATTGTGTGTCTATATATAAGTTGTTTTACAGTGCTCTGTTAGCAAATGAAGCATTGTAAGATTATGCTGAGTTTGCACTTTCACGCAGGGAACAACTCTGTGATATAGACACAAAAATCCAATTCAAAATGCATAATCAATATTATGACCATCATGTGCTTTGAGTTTTGGTGTTTGTTTTTTCCCCTCGGTCAAATCCTAAACAAACAGCTCAAAGCCTCTGGGACCTCCATCCCCTAGACAGCCATGCTTCACTGGCTTTCTGAAGCCAGCCTCCTTCAAAGAGCACACGCTACAATGCTACATGAAGTAGTCTTGTAATTATCAGGCATCTCCAGTCCCAGAATCACAGAATGATAGGGGTTGGAAGGCACCTCTGGAGATCATCTAGTCCAACCCCCCTGCCAGAGCAGGGACACCTAGAGCAGATACTGGTGGAAAATTATTGATACAAAGAGGGACGGGTGGAGGCCATTAAGGTTAGGGGCAGCCTTGGCTGCAGTGATCACGAGAAGACAGAATTCAGAAATCAGCCCAGAGTACTCTTTCTTTTACTTGTGTAACCAGTTAATCATTCAATCACATAAGATGCTTTAATAATACTTTACATGGCCATAATTTTTTAAGAAACTGATAAACCCATGCATTTCGTCATCTGCTGAGAAAATAAAGTATATACTGTAGTGATTTCAGCCTAGAGGAGAGTTATGTCTAACTTGCACTTTTTTAGTTAACCATTGCTAACATGTTACTGGTGTGCAACTACATAATAAATATCTGCAAAGAGTATTCATTTCACATTTCTGAAAATGTGTTCTTCTCTATACATCCATTTCTTAGAACTTCTGCCCTTGATGCCCCTTGTATGGGAATACTGGAAGATTTAGTCTGTGAGAAAGAGTCTGGCATGGAAAGTGTCGTGAATTTACGTTGACAGAGTACTCACCACATACAACTATCTACAACCTAGAGTTGTAGCTAGGAAGACAAAGGATCCCATGTTGCATTTTCAATATACATATGCTTCTCTCTAATCAGAAACCTACTTTCTCTGCATCCTGTAATCAGCCCCCTAGCAGCCTGCCTCTGTATTACTTATTTCTCTCAGTGTTGGACAAACTGCTGATGCGTTTACTTTGACCCTTTTTCTACTATAGGCAATGATAGAGATGCCTAATGAGATCAGCAATGTACGCGTAAACCCTCTGGAAGTATACTGGAATTTGGTTTCTTGTGCTCACAGACACATCCATTAATTCTGTTCACAAACTGATAAATCATTATCTTAAATGTAGTGACATTTTCTGGACCACTACTCGTATTAGAAGGATGCTCCAGAGCGGAACACGGCTGAGGATTATGATCAAAACATGACAAAATATAACAGAAAACCACCAGTAAATTTTTCATGAAAGCAGTTGCTAACACCACACTGAAAAGAATATCACAGTTCCTTGTGTTTCTCCAACTGATGTGTAGGTGAAAAAGACTGGAAAAAATCCTGAACACACTTTACCAAACACGTGAAAAATTACTTACCCTGCTGTGACAATATATGAGTAATTTATACTGTGTGTGTTGGTATATACAAATGTAATACATGCATATAAATTATGATTACACAAATGCATGTGTATATAATTGTTTTTTAAACTTATTAATAATGGTCTTATGTTGGTTACACTCATATTATGCTAATTTATACAGCTCTAGAGAGTGAAAGAGTCCTGCTGGATACTGTCATCTTTGCCACAGGAGAATTCAGCCATTGTGCCGTCTGGACTATGCTGAGCACATTTTTTTGGTGTTTCTCCTATGTTTTGGCTGAAGAAAGCAGCAGGACATTGTGGAAACCTGTGTCATCCAACTGATCTTTCAGTCAGGTGGGCTGAGGGATTGGAATATGAAATAACAAAACAAACAATCACAAAAAACATCTACTGCAAACTATGATCATTTTGCCAATTAAGGACTTACTATAGAAGGTTTTTAGCCTTTAAGACCATATAAATACTGCTCCCTAGAATAATTTTTGTGAGGGCTTGTACTGTGGACAAAGATGGATTCAAAAGAAAAGAAATGCTTTTTTTGTCTATCCTTCCAGCAGACCCTGGACAATACATTTCACACTGAAGAACTTGCCAGAGTCTCTCGAATGCAGAGTATGAAGCAGGAATTTAATGGAAAATTAAATTTCACCCCAAGTAGCAAGCTACAGATTGATATTTTCTCTTTTTCAAAAACTCTTACACAAAGCTGGGGTGCACAATTTGCATGTAAACTACAATATTACCCTCCTCTCTCTAAGAAGACAGATTCTAGGGGAACCTAAGACTGATTATGTAGCTTCTGGGTGTTAGCCTATTAATTCAGGCACCCAAAGTCAGATTTTATGAAACCTTCACAATATTTCCCATTAGAAAATCTGCCCAACTCCCACAACATTGGTCAACAGCTACTGTTCAAAAGAGAAATAATATGATGTGATAGGCTTTTTACTTGGTTTTCCTTTTGCTTGTCTTCTCTCTTTCCTGTTTTCTGAGAATTTCCCATCAAATCCTAAACAGTCAAAACCACATAATACTTAAAACTAATCCTTTGCAGATATTTTAAAACTTAAAGCCACACACCACTCTCCCAAGATGGCAGCTAAAACACATCCAAGATCTGGACTTCCATACAGGACATATTATGATGGCTGGAAATGCACAGAACTTCTTGTCTACTCCTGTTTTGTTAGTGCCAATACCCTGCTGAACCAGAAACACTTCTTTTATTACCTCCATGTCAAACCGTGTATTTGCATATTATAGGTGATAGTAAGTGCTGAGCAGGTACATTAGATTTGAATTACTTTTGAATTTTGAGTGATCAAAGAGTTACTAAATTGATTTTTTTCCCCTCTTAGAATGATGATAATTTGTTAAAAATACAGAATTTAAAGTAAAAGAAAAGGATGCATCAATTGCACTTCTGGGAAGTGTAAAACTCCTACAGCAGGAATAATGGGAATTATTCCTTCTGCTTTTCTCATCCATTAACTCATTCCTATTTCATAAGTTCTCCTGCAAAATAGCCATGCAACTCACAAAATACTGAGCACACTTGGGTGAAGCTACCCCAAATCTCTGACACCTTGAGTGGCATCAGAGAAGGTGTGAGATTGATAAAACACTATACCGTTTAATGCATTGCTGCAAGTTATTTATTCCCATTCTGATACTTCATGCATGAACTGCCACTGTTTGATGAATCACTGAGGAAAATGGGATCTGACAAACAGCTCCTCTTTTGGCAGCTGCATACTATGACAGCATCAATAAAAAAACCTATCATTGGTTCTAAAATGCCACATTTTTACCATTTACATTGAATAAGACATGAAACTTTTTAAGAGAAGCGGCACCATGTTATCATTAAGGCCTGCTGACACTATAGAGGGTGTGCTTTGAACTCTATTCTGTCATCACTCTTAATCTGCAACTAATCGCATTCCACTCTAAATAGAGGGAAGGGCCGTCTGCACATTGACAACAGTGCCAGTGATGAAGTATTGCACCCTTTAAAATCTCATTTACAGATTGGTTTCATTACCACCCACAACTGGCTTGGATCCATGAGGGAACACACCTGCTCTCATTAGGGCCACGTGATGTCTGCTGTTAACAGTATTTCCATGCAAATGGGGCAACACGAAGATGAATGCTCTGGAAACTATCTTTATCTTTCTCCTGATTGGTTTTTCTACCTTCATTTTGGGAGGTAACACATATGCAATCTGTTGATTACTCCTACTGATAGGATTTGCTGACAGTTTCACAGCTACGGACTTTTACTGTACTCTTTGGCTTCCTTCTTCTATTATGCAGCATTTCCAATCTTCTTTTAAGGGGCAAATGTTTATTATTTTCTACTGCAGAGGAGTCCCTTATGCTAGGAAGCCTTCAAAAATTGAATTCCAAACTAGGAGCATTTAGATGTATAGAGAACAATTATCTTTCCTACGGAGTTTTGAGTATTTAGCATTATAGATCCATAATATCAAAAACGGACTGTTGTTTCTATACATCTATAGCAGTCAAAATATGTGTTAAAGGCCCATTAATAATAGTAAATAAATTCAGCATACTGTTAACAGGTTTAGTGACCTAACATGCACCCAAATACTGAGGTCAAACCATGGCTGGCCTTACAGAGTAGCTACCATACTTGCTACTTGGGTAGAAGATGGATGGAGTATAAAACATCCCAAATTTCCTCTTCCAGGGGAATTGAAATAAATATTTTATCATAACAAAACCCCAGGTCTGGAGTGCTCATTCAAGCATCGGTTAGAGAGAACTTCACTTGATTGCAGCTTGGCAAGAGGCAATACTTAGCCACAGGAAGAAAAACGTTATCAAAAATCATTATTTTCCAATCTGAGAACCACTGTTACAGAGCAAATAAATTCAAAGCAGTAAGTTTGCTCATAATTCAAGGGAATCATTACAAATTCACGTAAAAAGTACCATTAAGCTAAGAAATTGCATATCCTTCCACCTCAGAGTAACTCAGATATAGTTTTACTAATCATACTTTCCCAGAACCTTGCTTTTATGACATGGATTGAATACCATCTAAAGGGATAGAAAAACTATGGCATGCTGTATCAAATACCTTTTCATCAGTAAGATATACCAGGGATGCAAATAAAAATATCTAGAAATGCAGATGCTTGAAGCCTAGAGACTCCATAACTAAAGTCTTTCCAGCTGAAAGTCCACAGCATGCTGTTTTAATTCTAGATTCAGCTTTTCACTTTGAATTCATATGCAAATCCATGTACATAATGGCTCAAAAATAAATATGGAATTCCACCTCATAAAGTCAACCTGCACATCATCACTTGCAAATTGAGTTTTATTTCAGCTTTTGTATTTATTTGTTTGCATGTATGTGCTTGTGAGCAAAAAAACCCTGGTTTAAAGTTGGTTTTCTGTGTTACACTTGATCCTCTTTGGCAAAAATCAAGAATAGCTTAAATGTTAAGATTTATGTATTTGAAGTGATACTCCTTTTTTCCCTGAAATAATACAGTGCCCTTTTTGTATTACCTGAATACATGAAAGAATACATGTGTCATTTCAGCTAAAAGGGCTTATTGTGGTTGTTTCCAGTCCACCAGACATCAAAGTAAACCAAATAAAATGTTCTTAAATATAAACAGGAATATCTATTTAGCTTAAATTACTTTTCAAACTGCTTTAAGTTAAATCAATAGAATATTGTTATATATGCAAGGCCTGCATGTGTCCATGTAATTGAACATCTACAATCGGAAAAAGAGGCAAGGGGAAAGACATAATAGAAGAGAATTAACATAGAGAAAGTCAGCTTCTTTGACACCTTGAATTTAATATTCTACAAGTGTTAGTTAATCCTTAAGAAGGTTTATGTTCATTCTGTAGCTGAATTCACTCATACTGCTTATAAAAAAATATCTTTAATTTTTTTTAATTAAACTGAAATAAAAAGCTGAAAATCATCATCCCTATTGGAATTCCTGCAGATTTCCTTGGAATTTCACCTACATTTCCACCCAGTCAGCTGAACTAAAAACCCGTCAAAACAGGTTTGAATAGACTGTGGTAAGACTGAACTCAGAAACAAAAATTAAAATTCCACCTCTTTCTCCCTCTAATTCAAATCTTACAGAAGTAAAATTGCAGCCATGCCATGAAATAATGGTATTTTAGAAATCCTCAGTGGATATGCAAGTGTCTCCATTTTAACAATCTCAACCCTTGGATATCTTGATAATGCATTTCACTGGACTCAAGCACAGCCCAGCTTGCAGTGAAATTACAAAAGGATTAAGAGTGAGTCAACACGTTATTTATGATACAGTGCTGCAGCGAACCACAGCCCAGAAAGAGGTGGTGCTAAACACACAAATATATGGCATCTGTTCCCAACATTTGTTCACTTAACAATATTCTTGGCTTGTCCATAAACTCTTCTAAAACCTTGCCACTATAGTTCACATGACCTTTAAACTATGAACAACTTTTTCAAAAGTTAAACTTTCACACAGGAAACATTCCTGTTCCTTAATTAGTTCTTCGCCAAGAAAGGTGGCACTGATATTATGGACAGAATCTCCCTTTCATTGCAGGCAATGAATTGGAACATTGTATGTGCAGATATGTTATAGTAATGTCATCATACTGTATCAGTCCTTATTAGAAAGGTCATTTCTAAAGCATATTTCTGCTAAGGCATTTAAACAACAACAATTAATAAATAATAATAAAAAAATAATACAGCAGACGGTTTTACAGGAATTTACAGAAACTTTTTTTATCTAACTATATGCAATTCTAAGATGATTTTGTTGGTTTTGTTTTGTGAGATTTTTTAAATGAATGTTAAAAACTTGTCCCCACTAAAATAGATCAAAATGAGTCTATAAAANATGCACCCCAGGATGCCATTGGCCTTCTTGGCCACAAGGGCACATTGCTGGCTCATGTCCATCCTGTTGTCCACCAGGACTCCCAGGTCCCTTTCCTCAGAGCTGCTCTCCAGCAGGTCAGCTCCCAACCTGTCCTGGTGCAGGGGGTTATTCCTCCCCAGGTGCAGCACCCTACACTTGCCCTTATTGAATTTCATAAGGTTCCTCTCCGCCCAGCTCTCCAGCCTGTCCAGGTCTCTCTGGATGGCGGCACAGCCTTCCGGGGTGTCAGCCACCCCTCCCAGCTTTGTGTCGTCAGCAAACTTGCTGAGGGTGCACTCTATCCCCTCATCCAGGTCACTGATGAATATATTTAAGAGGACTGGGCCCAGTACTGACCTCTGGGGAACACCGCTCATCACTGACCTCCAGCTAGACTCTGTGCCCCTAGACTTGCATCAACTTAGACATGCATCAACTTATATCCCATCAGAATATAAGTTGATGCATGAGAGTTAGAAAAAATTTACTATTACTTTTAAGTGTGTTTGTTTTGTGTTTGGTTTTTTTTTTTAAACTATTTTTCAGATACATAGTTTTGTCAGAAACATGCACATATAAGTATGTGAGTTGGAAAAAAAAAAATAAATTGGTCACATAGAGCTCTTCCCTTCCAGGGGCTGATGCTTGTCACTCCAACAGAATCAGAATGCAAACACATAAGCTTCCCTAATAATCAATCCTAGGAAGTTCTCAAGTCTCCAGATTCTCCAGTCTCCCCAGTTCTCCCCTCTCCATCAATTACACCTTGGCTCCTGTGCAGCAGGAAAGATGAGTTAGGATCCATTCCTTATGGCATGGCACTAAGTAAAAATCATCTCAACTCAATACTTTTTTAAAACAACACTGAAACACAAAGGCCTAGAAGGAAGAAAATGCTGCATGGAGTTTTTCTTTGATCTTCAGGTAGACTTTTGTTACATGAGGATGCCCCTTTAAAAATACTAAGTAAGAGTACCGCTAAACTATGTGTAAAACTTTCCATAGGTTTGGGGATATTTTTTTATGCCATGATAACCTCTAAGTCCTCCTGGATACGTCACATGATTTGTCAGAGCAAATCCTTTGCTTTTTTGACAGAGTACCATGTTGTGTCGGATATAACTACAAGGTGCACAGCCTCATAGAACATTATAGACCAAGAATAAATCAGAAGAGAGACAATGTACCTGTCCAGATTTACAAAAGCTGTCAGTCTGACCCTGTGTGTGGTGGGCTGACCTGGGTTGGATGCCAAGTGCCCACACTAAGCCGCTCTATCACTCCCCTCCTCATCAGGATAGGGAGAGTGGATGGTGTGGAAACAAGATGGAAAAAATTTGTGTGTCAAGATAAAGGCAGTTTAATAAAAGCATGGTGCTTTTATTCTGCGTATGGAAGCAAGAGAAATCAAAAAATTTATTCCCTACTTCCCAACAGTGGATGATCTCCAGCCACTTCCTGGGAAGCAGGGCTTCAGTACGCTTAGCAGTTGCTCTGTAAGACAAATGTAATAACATTTGTAATGCCCCCTCACCTCCCCTAGATGCAATTGGTGTTGCACAGCAACTTTTTTCCCCTTCTTAAATATGTTATCAGAGGTGCCATCACCATCGCTGATGGGCTCGACCTTGGCCAACAGCTGGTCAGTCCTGAAGCCAGCTGGCATTGGCTTTATTGAACATGGGGAAGCTTCTAGCAGCTTCTCACAGAAGCCACCTCTATTGCTCCTCCCACTACCAAAACCTTGCTATGCAAACCCAGTACACCCTGCCGTTAATTTCTTTCTTCAAGTAGATGAGTTTCTGTAGCCAAGCTACTTGCAATAATGACACAGCAAGCATTTGGTGCCCATAAGAGTATTCTAAACACAACCTAGTGCAGCTAAGAAATGGGCTACATACAGTCCTTTTCTGCTGATGAACAATTATGAAATAGTAGTTTTACAGGTATATTCTTGTTTCTTGCCTAGCTCCTTTGGTGAGACTTATGCAGTCCCTACACAATGGACTACAGAGCACCTTTTCTTTCTGCATACCCCTTCTTTCCATATGAAGCATGCTAGGAAAACAATATTCCTCACCCCCCTGCATTTAAAACTAGATACTTGTTAGAGTTTAAGGGCCTTAGCACCCAACTTCCCTTTGAAAATTGATTCTCCCTATTTCCCCTAGGCTGCTCTAAAAATCCCACCTCTAGAATGAGTGGATGTGTGTTAATTCTAATTAATTTTTTGGCAGCAGATGAAGCAGTTTTAGGCACAGGGTTATAAAATGCAACACTCTTTCCAAGAGAAGTAAAACACACAGACACACTCCTAGTTTTGCCCTTTGCAAGTCACACAATCTTCAATCATTTATATGTCTTGCGCTCGCCACTTCTGTGAAATATAAACAGATGGGTTCTAAATGATTTTTCACAGAAATGGAACTTCCATTTTCAGAGCTGACTACTTGCAATATATCCTTTAGAATGCTGCTCCTGAGAGCTTAAAAGAAAGAGAGTTTGATATATCCCCCACTTCCTTTCTGCCAACTGCATGCTTTTTCTTATTCAAATCCTGCCTTAAAATCAACTGCTTTCATTAGTTCCACATTAGGCCCTCTCCAGTGATATCTAAACAGTCTTTGTTTTCTGTAATGTGCTTTTTAAATTATAAAAAAACCTGTAAAATAATACCATATATTATACTGTATTCTATACTGTATAAAACAAGATTTTTATGCAGAATATCACATAAGCTTTTTTATGTTCTGTCAAGCATTATATATACTTGTGATGCTATCTAAATGTTTAACAGCACCTGTAATACAAGCAATGAGGTTTTGAAAGGAATAATCATAATAAGATTTAAAAGAAATTAGGGATACAGCAATATTAGGGACTAGAGAGTACAGTTTGTGTAGTGCTGTTATGTTGGGACTGTACGTGGGAAGTTATAATTCTTGTAGGTATTGTAGACCTGTAGGTATTACCACAACATAAGCAAAGCAGCTTAAGAATAACATTAAAGGGTAGATTTATTACATATGAACACAAACAACTTCATTGAAGAGTACATTCCTGCAACCACTACAAACGGTAGCCTCAAGAAAAACTGGCGTAATTATCCTGTAGGATTTCACTTGACATCAGGACATCTTATTTTGGTATCTAAGCAACTAAACGTGTAAATTCCTGCTTACCAATACTTGACTTCATCACCAGTGGACAAGCTAAGACTTCAATGTTGACATTTGCAAGATTGCTCCCCCATTTGCCAATAGGCTGCGTAATGACAGGGCTGACCAGTGCTTCAACAATACAGTCATTATAGCAATAGTGACTACTAAGTAATAACTAATATCAAAAGTATTGGGAAGTAGAAGAAAATTTAAAAGCATGAATGAAAACATAAAAGAGCTTTCCTTACCAAAGATTCACAGTAACACCTACTGCCATTTGCTGGCATTTAAAAGGATTAACAGGCGAATTGAAGAATTCTTGACATTTATACGACCCAACAAAAGGTAAACTGTGAATAAGCAGCAGGTGGAAAACAGTGATGAACCATAACTAAACCTTTGACTAAATATATAAATAATTTGTAACACATTTCAGAAGGTCATTCCTCCCTCCTCCCTAACATACAGTTCACCCATAACATACTAATTATTACTTTATCTTCTTTTATTAACCTATTGAATATGTAAGTTATATTCAGTATTACAGCATCCTTTATATGTCCATCCCTCAGGCCAAGCCATGCACCTTTTTACGCTCAGAAACTCCTCTCTGCTCTCCTCTTTGCACATTTCTGCCTAAGGGCAGAGTTTTATCAACACCTGAGCTAAACTCACTGACAAATGCAGCTCTCACTCACCTCAGTCCTAGTCGAGTTTCTCTGCTCTGCACCCTCCAGGTTCTCAGCCCCACATCCTCCCCTCTCTTTGACTAATACAAGCACTTCTGTGACCTGTTCAGAACCACTCAGCGAAGTAATCCAGTTTAAAAGTGATCTGGCCAAACTTCTAAGTTTGGCTAAACATACTCATGCACTCACATGCTACAGTTTTTACCCTCTGGGGAACTCTCTGGCTAGACAGTTTTGCTGACATTAGAAGGGATCAGTGTAGGTCTGGAAAGACACGATAGGGAATGAAGAGAGGACAAGATGACACACCTTTGTTTGTTTATGCTGGTTTATAGACTTTAGGAAAAATAAGGCTTAAATCTCTGTACACCAAAATAATTTGGAAGATATAAATTGTTACATACCAATAAGAGTTTCAAAATTAGCACAATTACAGCAGTGCAATTCATCCCAGTGCCTCCAAGATTTTCATTTCCACTTTCTGCCTAACTTCCAGAAATCGTCTCTGTGGGAACCAATCGTGCTTGTTATTATAATCTTAATCAATATGTTAAGATTTTTTGAGGCAAATTACAGTAGCAGCTCCGTAATAGGAGTACATTTGGTATAAGGGCACAGAATCATCAAGCAAGACATAGATAACAGTTACACAACATTAGTGCTGAACCAGTAACAACTCATCAAATCGATACCATCTGCCTCCCCCCAAACAGTATAGAGCTCTCATTTTATACTCCAAATACAGATCCAGTAATAATAAATGCAAAACCATAGCCTTAAGGTACCTCATCTACAAACACTCGGGAATAAGACAGTGTATCATCCTTCTAAAAACACTTCAAAAGCCTGGGGGAATTTTCCCCTTGAGGTGGAAAACATCCTCGCTTAACACATTCTGCAGCATGGAACCTCCTAGTATAGTGCGGTGCCAAATTTACAGCAAGAGAATGCAGAACAGATTGTGGAAGAAAAAAAAAAGTATGGCAGAGTTATTCCAAGTGCCTGGATGAGTTCAATGAAAGCAGCTAGAAGTTGCAGAAATTACAGTGTTACCTTACTAGAGATGCTGCTAAGACCCATGAGGTACATGCTCCATGCTCAGCTCCTCCAAGCCTTTTAAAACATGGAACTTAGAATCAAGGCATCAGCATTTATTTATTGATAAAGCAGTAACTGTGGCCAAAATTGATACAAATAAAAGCAAATTACTATAAATAATGATATTCATAACAGAGTACATCTTCACCAGTTTGAAAAACCATGCTGTTCTACCAGCTGTATACAGGTAAATTGCATATAGGCCTGACAGAGAATGGTTACAAAGCATGAGGGGAGCGTGTGTAAGAAAGGGCAGAAAATCCTGCCTAGCATTGAGGAGTAAAGTGTGTGAAACAGCCCCGCGAGGACCGAGGTGAGAGGAAGAGGAAGGGGAGGAGGCGCTCCTGGCACCGGAGCAGAGATTCCCCCGCAACACATGGTGGGGATCATAGTAAAGCAGGTGTCTAGGTCCTGAAGGAACTGCAGCCAGGTGGAGAGCCCATGCAGGAGCAGGTTTATCCTGAAGGACTGCAGCCCATGAGGAGGACCCATACTGGAGCAGAGGAAAAGCATGAGAAGGAAGGAGCAGCAGAGAGAAGCCCTTATGGACTGACCACAATGCCCATTCTCCATATCCCCTGCACTGCAGAGGGGGGAAGGTAGAGGAGTTGGGAATAGAATGCGGTTGAACCTGGAAGGGGAATTAGAGGGAAGGTGTTACTTAAACATTTTGTCTCTTTTTCTCCCTACCTAAATCTGTTTTAATTGTCATAAATTAAATTAATTTTCCCCAACTTGAGTCTGGTTTGCCCATGATGGTAATTGGTAAACAACCCCCCGTCTTTGTCTTGACCCGTGAGCTTTTCCATCCGATTTGTCTCTCCCTGTCCTGGAGGGCATTGAGGAGGTGGACTGAGAGAGGGTCTGTGTGGGTATCTGTCCCTTTAGCAAAGGTTAACCCACTACAGTGTTTTTTAAAGATACCTAGGATAACCATTGACAACATATGCCATAATTGCTGTACACATTCTGTGACAGTAAAACACAAATTATGAACTTCTGTAGGAAAAATTCATTAACTCACTACCTCTACAGAGATATATTACAAAGAAAGAACTTATTGAAACAGAGGAATGATCACAGGCTACTAGTTTGTGATACTGGATCAATAATTTGCAACGTACAAAAGCAGAGATTTTCTGAACGTAACAGAATGACTGAAAAGGAACACAATCTGTTGGATCAATAATCCACAATTCTAAATAATTTAATAAAATTTTTAGTTAATAACCCATATTTTTGAATTTTCTTATGCTGTCCAGGGGGATTTTTTCTTCCCAGTTTGCTTCAAGATTTACAAAGTATTCAGCTGTACTCTTGTGGAAAAATAGAAAAGATTTGCTGCAAACACCTATAGGAATAAGATTTAGCTTTTATTTGAGAGTGTTTAAATAAGACAGCATATTGCTTTTCTTTCAGAGCGGTAATAAGCCATCAACATAAGGAGGAGAAAACAAAGAGGAGCACAGGAGAGAATTTACCATTTCATGAAGCCACTGTGGGCTCATCTCTCTGTATACCACTCAATTACTTCATATTAAGTCATAAAAAATTGAAGGCAAAAACATATACTGCCATCAATTATGTTTTTATTGAAGGTAACAGAATTAGGAATAAATCTATTTAGATTGTTGGAATACTGACATTAAGGACTTAGAATCTGGTTTTGAACAACTGAATAAATATAAGAAACTGATTTGAGACTACAAAAGTACGGCTGTCACAACTCAAACTTCTGCTAATTTGACTTCTCCTAGCAGTATATTAATAAGTACAGCACACCACTTTGTATATCTTCCCTCACAGCCAGAGAGGTCAGTCAAATATTTGCTTAACACTGGTACTCCTATGTCATCTAATTGATCTTCCGATAATGCTTTTCCAGCATATGCCAATGCTAGCAACAATTTGGGCAATTACTACAGGCGTCATTTTCCCCCATATATCTTTTGGTAGTAATATTTTATTTCTTTAACTTCCTAACCCCCTAAACAACCAAAGTTTAGTCCCCATAAACCAGAATCATCTCAAAGACTATTCTCTTCCAATGGAAAAATAGGTATCAGACACATTTGTGCCACGTAAGATTTTAGAAGAGAGTAAAAGCATTGTTCAGTGAGTTTTATGGATAATGGGAGTTTATTAAAACACACACACGTTATATGAATGTCAACCTTTGAAACAAAAGCTTCATTCTTTTCAGTTTCTTTCATTGTCTTAAAATTCAGTTCTCCTTACACTGACAAATAAGCCATCAGTGTCTTAATGCTGTCTGAAAGTGGTATCAACAAATGCATTCATAAATTCTCATAGAACACAAAAATTCTCAGCACTAAATACAAGCACTACTTTCCCTAATAAGTGCCAATATTTCAACATTAAGAACATGCCAGTATTTAAAAATTCTTATTTGTATCTTTAATAATCCAATAATTGACTGCAAGGATTAATGGCATCTGCTTAAATGGTTTACTGGTGGGTTGCACCTCAGTTAAGAGGATAACAGTGAAATTACGCCAGAGACCAAAGAACCTGCTTATCTCCCAAATTGTGAAGCTGATATTCAAGATGGTCAATGAAGCTTACGGCATGAACAAGCCAGCAAGTACTTTAAGTTACATGAAGAGCTGAATGTCAGAACCCAAAAGGCATAACAGATATGATTTTTAAAACCATCTGTTCTACCTTTCATGCTGCGCCACACATTAATATTGCCTCTACTCTTATTTTGTAAGCAGTGGGATGATGTTTAAGTCCCTGTACTTCAGTTCCTATTAATAAAATTGAACACAACTAGAACACACAACTGCAAGGTACCCTCAGATGACCTAAAAATTAACAAACATTATAAAATAAGGTTATGCGAATGTCGCCAATCAACAGGAGATGTAGAAAGGAAGTCATGTGAGTGAATAGAATCTATTCACTCCCATGATTATGATAATATTATTACTCTGTGAATGAACAAAATTCTAGCTTTAAATGTTGTCACATGTAACTTCAGAACTCGTTTTTTGTCTTTGTATTTTATTCCCATTTTCAGTAAAGAGGTATGAGGATAGCAGTTGAAGGCTCACTATACTTTGTGACTGAAATCTATCATTCTTATCTCCCCCAAAAACAAGACACATAAAACCAAGGTTTACTTTGTCAAATTTCTTTTGACCATATGGAACTAGTGAAATAATGGATTATGGCAAAAATGTAATCAAAATTTTAAAACTTCTGTAATGAAGAATGAGTACCTGACAACTCAATGACTATAATCCCATCTCTGCATCTGTACTACAATTAAAATATTTTATTTCCCCAAAACTGAAAGCTTGAATAAAATTTGCAAGTATTTCATTCATGAGATTACTCACTTGATGAATGTTCAGTAATACACAGAATTTTGTTTGCAGTCTGTCACAAATACCTTCACAAGTAACACTTTTGGCAAGTGTAACACCAAAGAAAATACATGGAAATGTCACTCTAGATTTTGCCAAAATGACACAGACTTCCACAGGTTTTCACTGTGACATGACAATAATTTCAGTTACCACAACAGAGATCAGAGGTGCTGTACCCCATAAATAGAAGAGGCTAATTTATGAGTCTCTTTAAACCACATTTAGTCCAGCTTTAAATAAAAAAAAACACAACAAGCCAAAACCAACCCAACCAAGTAAAAAAAACATCAGAAGAAAAAAGCCAAAGCTCCAACAAAAAAAAACAAACACCCCCCCCAGTAATTAGAGCTTGACCAGTGATCCTTTGATTTGTTGTTTATTTGGTAGTTTCATTTGCTTAAATTAACAATCTTCTGGTAAGCACAAGTCTTTTTAGCAGAGCAGCCAGCACTGAATCAGAGTTTCTTTCCATTAGGTCCTTCTACACCAGCCTCAATTCAGGTCTCACGCATTCACATAGAATAGAAAAGTATCAGTATCTGGGTGACAAAAAGCTTGTTATGTCCACAGTAATACAAAATGTAACTTAGAAATATGCTATGTTGCAAAACAAAAATGCTAAGAAATTGAAGATTAGCCTGCTCTCATTGAGATGAAATGAAAAACTCATTAACTTAAGAGTTTCAGTCAGGTCCAAAACAGAGTCAATACATTAGAAGAGTGATCTAGAACATCCATTTCTTCCTTAACTTCCCAATTTTTTACAAAATTAACCCAGTGAAAAGGGAGATAACAGCATCACAACACTTGTAACAAAGTAATCTACATGACCTGAGAAACAAACGAAAAATAGAACTAAAACCATCAGGAGCAGAAGGATCTTTAATATTTTGCCTGTTACTATGACCGAGCCAAATAACAAATTCACCCTCAGGTTAACTGTTAAAAAAATCTAAGAAATTCTTCATAGCAGAAGTGACTCTTTCTGATAAAGGAACACTGAATTACAGCCACTTCATCATTTCACTTGAATGTCTTCTACTTATCATCATAACTTCAACTCATTTCTAGCTGAGATGTGTATATAAGCCCAAGCTCACAGAAGAGGTTTCCTGTGGTCTCCAATAAGTTCGAATTAGAGTTACTACAGAGAGAACAGTATATACCCTTCCTAAGAGGTTATTGTACAGATTTGTACCAGAAAAAAAACATAAAATCAAGACTGGTATGAATGGAAATCTTTGTGGGTCAGCACCAGAACAAAAACAGAACAAAGATTTAAAAAATAGCCTATATTGGTATTGAAGGATGTTATCCCCAGGACACTGCTCCCAGGAATAAGGATGAGGAATGTAATGTTTATGTTAAGACCGAAGATCTGTACAAAGACCAGTTTGTTGTTGTCAGTCAAGAAGAACTGTCATCCCTTGTCTTGTGTGTCACACACAAGTCATCATGGTCAGACTACGTAGACATAAACCTCTTGGTTCATTTGAGTATGTAGCTTTGAAGTGCATATGAACAACTTGTTTATACATTTGGTAAATAAATACCACCTTCCCCTTCCATAGGATCTTGTACTGAGTTTGACTATACAATTTTTGCAACATTATCTTAATATGTACTTTATAAATACATTTGAAATGAAAGTAAATAGATCTCCACAACAGTCCAAATTTGATCCCTAAAGGTAAGTCACTTTGGTAATTAAGCTACAAGTAGAGAAAAAAACAGATTCAATGACTATCTTGTTTTAGCTGGTTTAGACTCCAACCAATCACTAACTGACAGCAGAATAGTGACAAATACTAATTCAGTCCAACGCAGCATTAACACTGTTTTCATACTAATTGCTTAGGAAGCTGGCTCATCTTCACAAACTTTATTCTTCCGCCAGCCATGAGTTCTTCTCTTTTTCAGATAGACAGTTATCTTTAAAAATAGTTATCCTCAGGGAGGCCTGTTGACTTTTATGGGGTTCAAATGTGCTATAGAGATCTTAAGAGCACTGGTAGTTTTCCTTCTTTTTAATACCTTAATTTATTTCGAATTGTTTAGATCTATATATAATGAAATAATAGAAAGCATACAGTAAGGTAGAGCTTGCTATAAAACCCTAAATGGAGACCTTGGGAGGGTGAGGCTTTGAAAATTTAAACCATTAACATGAATCTTGCATCTCAGTCATGTTCTTTGTGGTTGAGTACTAACATATCAAAGGGGATCTGCCTACAGGGAATAAAACTACATGAATGGTTAAAAACAATATCTCTTCCCCCACCCCAAGTCATCCTAGCTTTCAAATGACTGTGTTAGAACCGAGGCCAAGAAAATGGTTAACTCTATATATCAGCATACTTTCCAAGCCTCAAACTATTGTGAGACCAGACCTCCCATCCATATAAACTTGATGTATTCAAATGGCATGATATTAGTAATGTTAAAAGAAAGAGAACCTCGTCCTAATTCACCAACAAGCAAATGACACTGAGAGAAACCAGAAGTAACAGCAAAAACCATGAAAGAAAAGATATTTACATGACATTTATACAATAGGCTTCAAACTATTGCTTGCAGTGAATTCTCAGTATGGCTGCCAATGTTACTGATTTTCACTATTCCTGGATACAGAAGTCCATCATATCTGGCAAGCACCTTACACGTTGGTCAGCCTGAACTAGGAGTCCCACATGGACAAGTAGAAAAAATTCTGCATCCAAAGGAAAGTCACCTGTTGCTAAACAGCAAGTTCACTCCTCAGCCTTCCTGAAGCCACTAGAGTCAGGACAAGCATCCTGTGTTCCGTTTCAGAACAATTGTGTTGTCTCTTTTTTTTGGTCTGATTTTTATTTATTTATAAAAAATACCCTGGCAGCATCTATTACTTTTTTTTTGGAGGCAGAATCTACCAAGTGCAAGTGCATGTTACAGCTGAAGCAGGACTGTTGTCTTCAACAGGTATGTATGCTTTAATGGTCTTAAAATTGTATTTTTACTCTTGATAAAGACTTACACACTTGAAAGTGTCATTTGAATTTTAAATATACCAAATAATAATATAAAATAATTTTTTAATGTTTGAAATAACCCTATGATGGGGTGTTTGAAATAATCCTAAACTGGGGACAGATACTAGATAGTCCTCAACTAGATATAGATACAACTAGTTAGTCCTCAACTTTAACTACATACTCTTCAACTAGATATAATTTGGAAAGTCGGGCAAACAGTTAATCTCCTCTGTGGGCAACATCCCTTCCCTTGAAACATGAATATACTCCCTACCAAAACAGACAGACAGTATTTTGGTAGGTAACATAAATACAATAAGTAAGAGTGATTTTACTTAATGAAGCAATCAAATTGTGAGACCAAGGCATTTTATACATATGGGTTTTATTCTGGTATAACTCACACCTTGTATTTTATTTTATGCTCTTTATTCTCTATTTAGTTTACTGAATGAGATAAGAACATGAAGTTGTGACACCCTTGCAGACATCTTTCCTGGCTTCCAGACCTCAGTCATCTCCGTATACGCAACACAAAACTGAGCTCTCAGGCACAAGCCTATAGAAATTACCTTTGACTCTTTCACCAAAAAGGCTGTATACTGTCCATAAAGGTGTACATTAACAGTGTTTACATTAGAACTCAAAAAACCCAGTTAATATTTAGTATCCATGCTGGAAAAAGTTAATGTCTTCATCTTACGGATTGGTTATTGAAGTACAAAAAGGCTACAGAAGCCTTGCTCAAGGTCAGGGGGATCGCTGACAGAGCAGGGAACTGAAATTTGCCTAGTATCTAGGCAAACTGTGACAAGACAGACCTTCATGAAGACACTGAAAAAAACTGAAAATTTGTAGCTTTAGAAAAGCAGTTGATTTACACTCTGATCTTTTCAAGGTACACGTCTGCACTGGATATCAGAATAAAAAGAACCAATGACCCATAACTTTTGTCTGATTGTTTTTACTTAAAATAAATTAAGCAACTGCCCCTCTTTTGACTAAGTCTCTCTAGAAAATAGCTTATAATAGCTCAGATTAACTTTTTAAACATGATAAACATCATGTTCAAAGAATCCACAAAGAAGAGAGAAAAAAAAATCTGCAGAGCAAACGTATACAGACACATTGCTGTAATAAGGTTGTTGTGCTATTAGCTACCCTTGTTAAAATGTTAATGAGTAGCTTGCCATAGGCTTGCTGAATTGCAGTTTATTTCTGAACAGGTCAGCATTTTACAGTCCCTACCCCTCTGACCCTGTTTTAGAGTACTTTGTTCGATAGTTGAAACTCTTTAATGAATACTGCTTCTTTGAAGTGAAATACTATAATGGAGCATGCTGCACAAGGACATATATAAAAATCTCACAATTGGAAACAAAATAAACCTTTTTTAGACCAGGTATTAAAATTAAGATGTTGAGGATTAATTTATGCACATCCTTACATAGAAAAAACCCAAAAGTTGCCATCCCAAATGCCCAATTAGTTTAGAGATTTCAACCATTAACCTTTAGGTAGAATTCCCTCTATAACAGCATCTGGGAGTACATCACATTTTACAACCAAGTGTTATTAGAAAGATATTCCAGTGCCCCTACTCCTGCCCTCCTACAGCATTTAAGAACAGTAAGTTCCAGATGCAGCCTTGAACGTTATTGAGGTACACAGCAAGAGGGGAATCTGAATAACAAAATTATGATAATCCAATTTGATTATAGGGGGGGAAAAATAAGAATAATACTGAAATTCAATTATCTGGGCAGCTCTAACTGGGAGCTACTGTGACTTGGTAGCATATGCTCCTAAATCATAACTTAAAAAAAAAAATAATTCCTGTGGTACACTGACCACAATTTCTTAAAGTATTTTCTTTGTAGGTAACTTCTTTTCATAAAGGCCCTTTCCTGTTGTTATTTATTTCTGTTGTAATGTTTTACAGTGGACTGCAACCTTGGATGATCCTTGAATAAATTCCACTCACATTCTTAGATCTGTTCATCTGCTTAGTCTGAGAACACACTGAAGAAGCCAAAAACATCTTTGAAAAGAGAAAAACTTATAAAATGCAGTGTGTATATATTAATTGACAAAAAAGAGGAGGTGTGTGTTATTATGCACAGAAAAAGGGAAAAAACCTAGTTTGCATGGATCACATTCAAACAAGTCTACAATTGGTTTTGAATTCTTCCATAAACAGAAAACTCAAAAATCTTCATCATAAATTACTTCCCATCACCCACATGATCTTTTAAGCTACTTCTTCCATACACACGTGTGTGTATATATACACACACATATGTACAGGTTTACATATAGAAAGAGGATCTTAACATATTTTTTTTCTCTTTTTTATATTGTAATCTTCTAAATTTTCTTTTGTTCTCAATGCAAATGGTCATTGGTTCATATTCTCTTACCCAGGACAGTTATGTCACATCACTTGACTAATATGCATGCATTTGCCACTAAAAGACATTTTAACTGAGAGCTGTCACATCCGTCATCTCCACTCGGGCTGGTTAAAATTTTTATCTGCCTTCTTGAATTAATTTCAGCTTGCCTGAGCCCAGCAGGGGACTTTAGAGTGGTTTAGTTAAATTCTTCATTTTGAAAAAGCATTTAGAGTCCTTCTATTTAGATTTTTCTCTTGCATCTAATTTTTGTTTCACATTACTGAAACAACGAGGTAATTATACATCCAGTGAAGAAGGGGGGAAAAAAAGCAGACAGATGAGAGAAAGAAAAGGAATTATCCAATTTTGACATTTTCCTGGGAAAGCATTTTCCCCTTGCTTTCCTGCTTTTTATGTGGTTCCCTGTTATTTCACAAATTATCTATAACCACAGTTAGATGTGATTAAGCTAAAAAGAAAATATGCAGAATGTAAAGAAAAAAGGAGAAAAGAGAACATTAATTGACAGCCGAAACAACAAGAGAAGGGAAGAGATAAACCAGAAATGAAAGACTCTGTCACCAAAATATTTTATACAGATCATGTCTGTGACAAAGCTGAACGTAACCAAGCCAATAATCTATCATTTTTAAAGCACTCCTTCAACAGTTTGCTTTTTAGGCAGCAAGCACATATATATTAGTAGGTGAGGAAATTCAAGCAGTGAATTGGATGGGATAGAAGTTAAAGGCTGAGTAATAGTAATAAAGGATCTAAAACCTATCGAAAGATGTATAAAACTACAGTGACATGTGGGAATATATACCCTGTACTTTAGATAGATATTAAAGCAAAAAAATAACCCAAACAAAAAACCCACAAACCCAAACCTAAAAATGCCAGACCATAAAAGCTAAAGTCCTAACGTACTGAATGTACCACTGAAGAGTTGCACTTGCTCCCCAGCAAGAGTAAGAAGACGTTCCTCCTGTTCTTGATGGCTAGACACATAGCTGAATGTTAAGTATCAGAATAACTTAAGAAGATAAGGTTATTTACATGTTATTATATGTAAAACAGAAAAAGATTTAAACATATATAAACTGGTTCAGTGGGCTTAAGATAACCTGGCTAAAAAAAAAAAGATAAATACAATTCTATCTAAACGAGTGTTTGATATTAAAACAGAAAACAAAACAAAAAACAGGTGGAAGAGTGCTTGTTTTAAGATAAATCCTTACAGTATTACGTTATATCTTGATAACCTGAAGTCTGATTTTGTCTTTGAATCTAACTCCCAAAGGGACGTAACTGGTTTTGTATGTAGTAGTTCTACTAGGAAGGGGTCACAATAACGATAAATTCCCATTATTACCATTGAATTCAAAGGGAGTTGTATACTCATGCTTTTGAGTTGAGTTATTGTAGTGCTACTCCTGAAGTATACAGTCAATCTGATCAAAATAGCCATTAAAGAAAAAAAATAATACTGAAACACAACTGGATTACAATAAATGGATTAGGTTGAGAAAATAAAAAAAAATCTGTGGTAAACTCTGACTGAAAAAAACATAAATGTGTTTGTGCACAGGGAAGACAGGCAAATAAAAAAATCTAAATATTTTTAAGATAGGGCCCTTAAAACTTACCAGTCTAACCATCTGGCAACTTTACAGCTATTATTATAAATGCTTATTTAAATAGCAATAAAATCTGTTGCTGACATGAAATTAGTCATGCAAGGGCCTGCAGATGTACTGCCTTCTGCCCAAGCACTGAAATGCTGTATGCAAAGTTTGAAAGTGTTCATTTGTTCAAACTGTGTGGGGTACAGAGAGAAAACAGCTCAAAGACTTTGTTGGGCAACACAAATAAAAGGTGGAGTCTTCCCAGGATTCATTATACATATTCAATTGCAAATGCCACTCTACTTATTACAGGACTGAATGTTTTTTCTACCATAGCTGAATGTGCAAAATAGACCACAGGAATGCATACTCCTCTTTCTGTTTATTTCCCCTTTTGTCAGATAACAGCTGTATGAGACAAAAGACTAGAGGTGAAACAGACTGGAAGAGCTTATTAGAAGCATAGGCTGAATTCTTACTAGAAAAAAAGCACAGGAACTTCTCTAATGCAATAATGAATTATATAAAATAAATCCACTTTCACATGCTAAAGTACTTACTGAAATTACATTTTACAGCATGAAAAATTTACCTTGTGAAAAGGTTTTCACAGGAATACTTGAAGCAACAATATGAATTTATTAACAGGAGTTCATTTTGGAAATCATATTTAAGACCTTTCTCCATATAAAAGAAGCAAACATTCATCTTTCATAGGAACATAAAACTTTGTCATCTTAAATTTGTGTTAGTTCTCATCAAGATATAAAGAAAACACTAACACAACCCCAAAAAAATCTACAAAAAGAAGAGGGGAGGAAAAAGGAGTGATGAGTACAGTTATTGAAAATAGATATACATTTGGTAGAAAATGCCATTGTCAAGGCAAGCAAGATTTATAGTAGCTCTAAGTACAAGGAATTCAACAACTTTCAATTTCACCTATTCTTCTGTAGTTCTATGTATCCATGGGTCTTTTGAGTAAGAGCAACATTGCAAAAGTATCCTTGAATCCCAAAACCCACTTTCAAAGGCAAAAATGGGATAGAGCCCATGTTCTCAAAGCTATTATAGATGTCTACCTCCCTCTAAGGGACTACACATAACACTTAAGTGTTATGAATTTAAGTCCAGTTGGCATTAACAAAGCCTATATATGTATAGAAAATGCATGATCTGGGAACCAAAATTATTCAGGCATTTTCTGAATTATGGCAAAGATTGCTTGACATATCCACTGTCCAAGACTATGCATTAGCCAATATCTAGTTATTAAGACCCTTATTCCACAGCACTTAGTTATTTAACTCTAAAATAGAGATTATGTTCCTATCACTTGCAGAGAACCAACCCCCCACACACCTCAATAAAGCTATATCACCTGGCTCAGCAGCCAAATTAAACCTTATCTATACAGTGTTTTGAGGCATAGCATGATTTTTAAAGCACAGCCTGACACAAGAAGGAAAGAAATAAGTGGAAGAAACACCAAAAAGGCTGGACCTGAGAGAAAGTATTTGATCTCTGTGCTTAGAGGAACAGTCTGGGAACACTCTGGGCAGGTACAAACGAGAAAGCAAGAACACGGCCCTGCACCCACTTTTACTGAGTTGAACTGGAACAATCTTTTCATACACTTTTCTCAAAACATTGAAAAGACAAGAAATAGCATGTGGAATATCTTTTCCTGCGCTTGTGTTCCCACACACTTACATAGGAGACTCTATATGAGACATATCTAACAAATTAAAATGCATTTGGTGAAAAAGGTTAAATGTGACTTGTACTTGCACAGTAGTAAAAATCAAGATGAACTTCCTCTGTAACAATTGTAAACATATGTCAGCAAGACCCAGACTGGATGCAGTAGATTTGTTAGCCAATACCAGGTTAGATTCTGTCATCCCTACTTTGGCTGAATAGCACTTTTATCAGCTCTTATAGCAAAGTAAGTTTCTGTTCAAGAAAAGCACAGATTCTCGCATCACCCGCAAATTATGCAATCTTTTCAGATCAAAGCTGAGAATTAAAATAAGTAGAAAAATCAGATGCCTTTCCTCAGACAGTTTATTTACCAACGTACCATGATCAGCTGTCCACATCTATTAACATGCCCAGTTTTATAGTACACTGGTAGACTCTGCCAATGCTTCCTTTGGCTCCACAGCATCATTGTGCCTTGGCTCCTCCAAGCAGCCTG
The DNA here is from genome assembly GCA_013400135.1 of Rhinoptilus africanus. Taxonomy (NCBI): domain Eukaryota; kingdom Metazoa; phylum Chordata; class Aves; order Charadriiformes; family Glareolidae; genus Rhinoptilus; species Rhinoptilus africanus. The sequence continues at coordinate 232,612 of VXBO01004480.1, read as the reverse complement.
ATGAAAAGCGCCTGACGCTGACTTCCCTCCCTCCCTCCCCCTTCGCCTTCCTTCTCCATCAGCTATTTGGATTCAGACATGCACAGCTCATGCATAAGCAAACAGGTGCAAGGGACAGGGTCTGCCAAACCCCAAGCAAGCATGAGGTACACATGTAGCTTGCTGATTGTGGCATGCTACTGATAGAAGGCGACAAGGCCAGACAATAGGTAGGGTCAGTAGGTGGCTCTTTGATTTTCCTGGCTCTCTACAGAACAGCAGCATGGGAGTTTGCCTATGGGGGACAAACGCTGCCTTTCCACACAGAACATTAAAGCACTGGGACTAGAAAACCAACAAGCATCTGGAACACGGACTCTGTTTCTTATCAGGAAAATTGCTAATGCAAATCAGGACATATTCACCCACAAGCCTTGTTGTCTGCTTTTGAAGAGATGATTAACTGGGTAAACTTTGCAATAAAACAAATACCTCTGTGTGTAGTACGAATTTTCCATATAAAATGAGTTCCTCCAGTAACAAAGTATATAAACAGACTCTTTTCCATCAGAAAGATTTCAGCTACTATCTTACCTTATCACCACCTGATATTACTGTTTTCTAAAGGCTTTTATTTTTTTCCTTTTTGCTTTTTCTCATCCTACTAGACTTGGAGTTCAGACATTTCAAAACACTTCAACAAACACTGAAGGTTCTGCTGTCTCAGAAGTCTTGATTATTTACGAGCTAGTCAGTGAGATAGAATTAGCTTCATCTCAAAGCACATGCCCACTATTAGAATTGTTTTGTAGTAAAATGGCAATTTTCTTCAGATTTAAAAAAAAACAAACAACAACACACAAAACCAACAAAGCAACAACAAAAAACCCAAACAAACAAAACTATGGTATGGTATGATAATGAGGAAAATTAGCTGAAATGCCTGAACTAAAGTCACTACAGAAACTGCACCAAGCTCAACAGCTTCAGTGCAAGAGCATCAAATTTACCACAGCAAGAAGTAGCACCTTTTTTTGCACACCTGCTTGGTTTTAGCCCAGTCTTTTTTTAAGCCACATATACAGTAACAGCCACTTTTAACACATTGCTCTGAATGACTATGAAACAGTTACCAACCTTCACATGATATCATACCCTGTATTCCAGCTATATTTGAAATATCATCTTAAGAATAGTAGAGATAAAGAGTTGAACTACCTATGTTTAGAAGGACGTTCCTTACTACCACACCCAATTAGTTTAAACTGTCCATTCTCAGAAACTGTAAAAAACAGGACAACTTAATTAAAATAATAACTTTAAAATACAAAATAAACATTTGTAACTGACATGACACAAAAGCCCCAAACATTTGGTACATATGATGCAAAAGCACCCAGACTGCTCCATGCTCAGAATTGGACAGTGAATTTGGCATCAGCAAAGAATTTCTAAAAATCAAGTAGATAAGATCTTGATATTTAAGTGCTGAGCCTTATTTAACTTTAAGCAACTGTATTTGACAATTCTGCCTTTAGAAGGCATAACACTTCTTCACATGTTGAACAATTCTTGCCTCACCTGTAACATGAGCCCTAGATTACCTACCATATGGCCTGAAACGGCATGGAAACACTATTAAAACACATGCCTGGTGGGGTTGCTGCTGATCCTAGAAACACTTTTAGCCTTGTGTCTCTGACATGGACAGTTTGCCTCTCTCTCTCTCTCTCTGTTGAATTCTTAAGTGCAAGGACTCAAGTTCTGCCTGATTCCTGGACACCCGTGCTGGCCAGGTACACAAACAGTAGCAACTCCTCCCCTTTTGAACTCTTCTCTAAAACACTTCTAGATTAACCGAAATGTGAGCTTTCACTCTTCAAAAACTTTTCTGCCAAATTTCAGTTTTCAAATTATTAAAGAATATCTCATTTCTATCTCTTTTTAAGTAAGTATCTTCATTAGGAAAACTACTACGATTTAATGACAGCTACATGTTGTAACGTCTGACAGTTTCATACCGTGACCCATTTTCTAAATGTTTCAAGACAGATTAAGGAAAACAAAACAAACTATCAGAGAGGTAACAACAGCTTATTTTTATTAGCATGCTGCAATAAACCAAGGCAATAATTACATCCCTCTCACAAATATCACTAGTACTGGGGTATCCGATTTAAATGTGTGTCATAAGATTAAGCACCAAACCACAAAACCAGTTTTTATTTCCCATATGGTTAAACTTATAAACTTAAATCAAACTACAAATCCCTGTTTACAACTCCAGGAATTTCTGTGATACTCACGTAGTTATCCAGAACCCTATTTACATTCAGAACTTCTTTCTCCCTTCACCTCCGTTTTACTTCAAAACCTAAAGCTAATGTCCATTTGAATTCTTCACTGTGCAGTTTGAAGGCTGAATAGTGATGCCTAACAAAGATTTAAAGACAGGTTATTCACAGTTAGCTTTACTGCAGTTAAATACTTTTCCCTTCAGTTTAGTTATCTCAGATTTCATACAGCAGAGCAAGCATTTCTCATAAAGTAAAAAGCGACTTCCAACTCTTGATGGTTTTGTCACAAGGCAAAAGCTGTCACTAAGAAAACTAATAAAAACAGCCCTTAAGCTGTGTATGTATAAAACCTGAAAAATCAACATAGAACTTGATATACATCTTTCTGTTGCTTTCTTCCACTGCCTTATATTGTCAAGTTTTCTCTGCAAATATTATGTAGAAATAATAATGCAGATATAAAGAGACATCTAAAACATACCCCCAAGTTTCATCCAGGAAAAAAAAACCCAAAAAAGGTGTCTGCCAATACAGGAAGCATCTGGTGACTCTTCTGGATAATCGCCAAGTTAACCAAATTATCAAATTTTAACTGAAGTGAACTTTCAATATAAAAAAAATCTTTCATTTCTAGTGCATTCCTACATTACTGTAGGCCTCTAAACATTTATATAGAGCAAGTTCTGTAACTCAACTTCATAGCTGTCTTATTTTTAAAGGAAAAAAGAAAGAAAAGGATGAATGAAGAGTCAATCTGATTTTAGTTTCAATTTGTAAGTTGTTTAATCAGACACTGGACACTTCTTTAAAAGTAGTTTAATAAGAGCAGAAAGCCATCAGAAGCAGTAAGCAGAAGTAGGCTTTTACCAAGTAGTTGAATGAGGACAATAAATATAGACCCCCCCCCAGCACAGAAAGGGACAGTATCATTCAAATGCATAACGTTCAGCAGGCTCTCCTCGGTGTCTTCTGAAACCCTACTAGCTGTATGATTTTGTAGCATGCATAATCAGCAAACACTGAATTTGGAGTACAGGGAAAATATGGCGCCATTGGCGCTACTCATGGGATTTTACCAAGGGATGCAGCAGAAATGAACAATCATTCAGCAAGCCTGCTTGGCCTGTCTCTAATTTATCATGGCTTACATCTCATGCCTGCCAGCAGAGCTGAATTCATATGTTATTGTCCCAAACCTGTCACTTTCTGGACTGCTTTTTAATCTTCCTCCTAGAATTACATTCAGAAAGGTCACTGCTATCCAATTAGAACCTTATCAAAGATGCACATGCAGGCTGGATTCGCTCTTATCGAGAATGGGTCATAAATCCAGAAATTGCACATCGCAAAGTACCATTACCATAATGAATAACTCACATGGAAAAAAATGTCAAAAAATACCTGTGTAGTACCAGGCAAGGGTTCGACTGTATTTATCCATATACCACAGCAGGTGAATGACTGAAAGGGTTATTTATAATTCCAGGAATGATGGAAATCAAAGACCATCAAATCCGGTAACACTTTGCATTTTATACAAAGTCTGATATTGTATACATTTCTACAAACAGAGGCTTCCCTGTTTCTTTTCCTTAAGTCTGCAAACATGTATTTTGAAGATTAAAATGATTGCCATCATTAATATACCAACATCTACAGCCTTTTCTTCTATTTCAGTGTCTTTGAAACTTACTAAGAATGACACATGTAGTCTTTATTAATTAATTTAATTAAGTTCATAACTTGAAAGAAGAATTTGCTTTCAGTCTTCTGGTTCAGGTACATAAATAGAACCTATACACACATCCATACATTTCTAGTACTGATCTTCGTAAAATAAGTTTTTCCGTATGTCACTGCTAACTTGAAAAATACTGTTGTGTACGATCCAGTTATAAGGGTAACGATTTAGTAAATACAGCTGACGAACATTAAGACTGAAAGGCATTAAATAAAGACCACATTTTTATATGCTTACAATATTTCGTTCAGTTTCCTATTTTGACAAAGTACATTTCCCATATTGTCCATTCCAGAATCAGAAAGCAGCATGTTTTTATTACTAAAGCCTTATTAAATAATCACCTGGAGAAACCAAGCATTTTAAGTCCCAGCTGTGTACAGGGACTATACCGATTTAGACACAACATCACAAAGCGATGCTCTCAAGAGGATAAGCAGATGAATGATGTTTAAGAATTCCTGTAAGAACCCTTCACTCTTTCTGCCACCACACTGACAGCTTCATTGGTCAATGTCTGGGAGGGGTCCAAGTAGGGGAAGAAGAATATGGACCTAAGTCTCAAATCTCCACAAAGCAATGCAAAGTTTCACTGCTTTACTCCCTTTCGGAATATCTGTATTAGAGCTTCGATATCTAACCATAAGTGAAAACTTAAATTTGCAATGACTTTGGCTTTTTCTCTTTTTCCCACCTATCAGTTTATTCCTTTTCTCCTTCATTTGATTAAAGTTTTGGGTTTTTTTAAAAAAAATTACTATGCAAATATTCAGGATTCCAGATGCTCATAATCAACGTACAAATGAAAGCAAAGAACATATGCAACGCTGTGGAGAGAAGCCTCCAAAGTTGGAGATACACTGACAGACTTAGTTCAAGCAAACTGCTTTTGCAGTATGACATCTATTGTATTCCAAAATTAGTAACAGCCATAACTGACTTTTCACACCTGCCCTAATTAATCCTATTTATCCACTAAGGAACATATATTGCCTACAGTTATTGAGCAAGCCCATTCATTAGACAATATGGGGGTTGGACTAGATGATCTTTCGAGGTCCCTTCCAACCCTATGATTCTATGATATGGATATTTTTTCACAATGATGCATCACATGACAGAGATCTGAATATATTCTTGCATGTAGATTTATTGCTAGGTCAAGGTGGAATCTCAGTATCTCATAAAGAAAAGTAGATGTGGTATTTAACAGCAAACCAGCACACTTTTACACTAAAACCCTAGCCTCTTGACTTTTCTAATAATAAATACTGCATGTTTTGAGGTCTGATAATATTATATTTATGCAGCAATAACACAATGGTGCTCATTCTTCACTTACAATGAAAACTAAGAAGCAGAAGACTTTTTAGTGATTTTTCCTATGTCTTCCATATTTTTTCTAAGATTGTTTCTTTGTTTTCTGGTGTGTTTTGTGTGTTTTCTGTGTGTTTGTTGGGGGTTTTTTTGTTTTCTTTTGTTTTGGCTTTTGTAAATGACAATTAGCTCCTGAACTAGTGTAATGGTTTAACCCTAGCTGGCAACTAGGACCTCACAGATGCTCACTCACTTCTTCTCCTCCCCAGTCAGATGGGAAGAAGAATTGGAAAAATAAGGGAAAAACTTGTGGGTTGAGATAAAGACAGTTTAATAAGCAAAGCAAAAGCCACGCCCACAAGCAAAACAAAAAAGGAAATTCATTCACCACTTCCCGTTGGCAGGCAGGTCAGGAAAGCAGGGTTCCCTCAAACTTAATGGTTACTTGGGAAGACAAAATGCCATCATTCCAAAAGTCCATCCCCTTCTTTCTTCTTCCCAATCTTTATATACTGAGCATGACATCACATGGAATGGAATATTCCTTTGCTCAGTTGGGGTCAGCTGTCCCAGCTGTGTCTCCTCCCAACTTCTTGTGCATTCCCAGCCTACTCACTGGTGAGTCGGCATGAGGAGCATAAAAGGCCTTGACTGCTTAGCAACAACCTAAAACATCAGTGCACTATCAACACTATTCGCACTCCAAATCCAAAAATAGCACTATAACAGCTGCTAGTAAGAAAGTCAACTCCCTCCCATCCGAAACCAGAATTAGGTATGCATTTTATCTAAAAGCATTCAAGCAAAGACGTCTACAAGGACTTTTTTCAACTGGGGCATTTACACTCTTCTATGCAAAATGTACTGAAAGTACATGTTTAATAGCCTAGATACTACTGTTCATTCATGCAACTTAAACTAGGAAATATTTCACAACATAACATACATGTTGCTGACAAAGGCAATGTATTTGAACCACTCCTCCCTTCTTAATTGTTTTCTGTTTGGTTTGGACTTATATATGGTCATGAGAAAGTAAAGATGTACTCTGGATTTTTATTTTAATTTTTTTAAATGTTGACAAGTTCATCAACTATAGCTTTATTAACTCACATAAGAGGCTGTCAGAACCTGCCTTCAATGGAAAGTAATTGACCTTTGTTCATAAATATATAAAAAAGGCAAAGAACTGTGGTTTGAGAAAGGCTGCTGCTATTATCAAACTTTATGATGAAATAAGAAAACTGCAAAGATTTTTAAACCCACTAGATCAAGAGGTATGCCTAAGAAAGCTTTGCCTTGTGGCTGCACATGGAGCTTATCAGCTACAGATTTTTATATTTACACTATATTAGGGACTTGCTGTGCAGTAATAATCTAAACTGAAATATGAGTAAAATCTGCTTTAAAAAGAGGAAAAAAATTCATAAAACCCACACTAACCGTAGCACCCACGTGTTATGAACAAACAATCCAACAAACAACAGCCTGAGTGCCTCATAAGGATGTCTGACTGACAGTCATCTGTAAAAGTGATAATGTTCACAACACAAGAGTTCAGATTTAAGTTCTCTAGGGCAGAGATGGTCTTTTTGTTCTGCCTTTATATTGCTTACAACATTTGGAAGCCATTTCTCTAGGCCTTTAGTATAATATAAATTATAGGTAATGCTAATAAAGTCTAACTTTCAGCAGAGAGTAATGGATATCCTTATTGGTAATCGTAACAGAAAGGTCATGAATTACAGGGCATGGAGCAAGAATTACCTGATCATACACAGAGATGTCTCCTCTAGGTCAAGGTTAGGGTGCACTGGAAGCACCTCAGCATATTTTTATTTTTTTTCTGTCAGCAATGTCCTGCTCCTGTGATAAATTAAGGACTCAAGGCTCTGGGTCACTTTTGAACCCTTCATCAGTTATAAATTCTCCCTAATAATAAGCAGAACTCTGTTAGCAAATGTAATGATTTACAGTAATGAGGATGCTTGTACCATTTTTCCAGACTATCCTGACAGTTTATTTTATAATAGCTAGTATTTACAGAGCACTTTACTAACATAAACTAATTAATTATATCCTCAACTGTTTCTATTCAAAATTCTAATGATTAGTATCCTGAACAATGACCAAATGTCCACTGAGACTTCTATGCTTGACTTACAGCATCAGATGAGCTCACAGAAAGCAGTTAGTAAACACAGCAAAGTCCAAAAGGATCTTAGTTCATTTTTACCACCTAGTTATGTTCTTCAACCATTGCTTCAACTCCTTTGTTATACGGTTAAGCACATGACTTATTTTAATAGCAGTATTTTTTTACATTAGACTGAAGACTGCATTATCACTCTGAACTCGTGTTCATGAGCTTGTAACTCAACCACAGGGTTTTGCTTCAGAAGACTGAGTAGCAAAAAAATTCTTAACCTTGATTCACATTAGACTCAAAAAAAAAAAGGATATACTAGAGCTACTGCTTTTTGTAATCTTATGAATATTAAAAATGGTAATCAGTATATGTATGAAATTTTTCTCAGATATAAATACAACTTCCTACAAAGTAATTTTTGCACACATACAAAAATAGAGGCATTCACTATTCTTTCGCACATCCCAGGGCTCTAGGGGATTAGGGTATTCTGTCTCTAAAAGCAAAATCAGTGCCTCCTAGCTATGTTTTCAATGACACTTACAGACACTGTTGTCCTCTGAGTGGAAATTCCAAGAGGAAGGGGAAGAATGTTAACTGTTGATACTCATTCTAGTTGGCTGAACAAGGGGGGAAAGTCATCAGTGAACTATTAGACTCTAACGAGACCTAAAATATAAAACCAGCACTGAGTATTAGGAGAGCAACTGAAGACCAATTGTAACAATAGCCATTGGAATTTTCACTCTGAGATAAGGCTTACATTTTAGTTAAAATTTTCAGGAAAAAAAAATGGTTATTTAAGTAAGGTATCAGTAATGCAATCATCTCCATACTATCAAGTGCTCGTAACCATTCATTGTTACAGAAATTCTTGCAAGTAAACCCTATGCTAACTCTCTATCAGAAAACCTTAAGATTCAATGATGATGAGAAGAAGAGGAATATACTAAACACGAAGATCGTAATATATAAAAAGCAGGTGACAACTCAGGTCATATACTGTTATTGGTAGATTTCCTAGATGGAAAACAGTTTGGCCAGGGACACTCTGTATCCTCTAAGTATCATTCAGAAAGATAGAGTCAACCTCGGACAGAACAAGAGCCCCCTCTATATTACTCTAACCGTGGACTCCCCAGGGCCTTAACTCCATTCCAACATCTCCAAATTGCACAAGACAAACAATGTACAGAGAACCTGAACAAGAACATTTTATAGGCCTTAAAGAGAAAGAAGCTGTCCCTAAGAAGGTTTTATTTAAGTAGATAGTTTTAGGGTCAAAATAGCAATTTAAATATCAAATCTTTATTACCAGCAACAAAAAAAAGAAAAAAATACAATCAGATAAAGCCATAAGAAAGAAAGCTGCTAAAGAATTTCCCTTCTTTTTAAATCAGGAAACATCTTATTCTTATAGCTACTTATTCTAGCCCACAAAAATTAAGTTTTATATGCATTTAAGCCAGCTTCATATCGTAAATGGCACTGGTATACTTTAGCAGACTGTCTTGCTTCTCTCACAGCACAAGCAGCACTGCACACGCAAAGAGCAATACCAACAGAGAGCACCCTTCAAGCCAATGTTGCAGTACACAGCAAGACTGCTTTAAAAAAAAAAAAAAGAAGAAATCAAATGGTCCAATAATCCAGAATAAAAGCTTTGAACCTGCTGTTCAGAAGAAGGCTGATGACTATATCACATCTCACTATATTATGATCAACACATTTTCATAGAAAAGAAGTTATATAGGCAGTGAAGCATCTGACCACATGATATTTGCATTGGAAAATTAGCACCATACAAATTAAACCTGGCACATACTAAGTGGATTTGAAACTGGTAATTGATAAATCCAGAAAGAGAGATATCACTAGGGAATCACCGATGAAAAAGCAAGTTCCTAGTGGAGTCATGCTGGCATTGGTTCACACCCTCAAAACAATTCAATATCTGTCGGTAATCGAGAAGAAAATATAAGGTCATTACTAATCCAATTTTCAGACAACACACATTACAGGATAATGAAGTGGTAAGCAATCTATACACATAAGCGTTGCTTGGTAAACTGGGCACAGTTGAAGATTTACGGTTAAGATCATATTTCAAAACAAACAAAAAACCCCACCAATGACAGAATGGAAGATTATATCCTCGAGGAAAAGGGGAATAACCAAGGGAACACAAGCTCATGATCTAACAATGCAGCTAAAAATTACTAAAAATAATCTCTGAGTGTAAGAAAACAGCAGCAAAGATGCTTACCCAGTGTGTAGCTGCCAATGATCAGGCTATTCCTGTGATATTTTGCCCAATATTACTGTCCACACTTTTAAAGTACACTAAAAAACCTGACAGTTTTCACAAAAGGGACATAAGAATAATTTCAAGTTTGAAAATCACAATTTCGAATGTGATACGTAAAAATTCAAGTTTCTAGACCTATCTAAAAGAAGGCAGAAGTAGTAAATATTTATGCAAGTTCCAATTTTTCAAGGCTTTTTCCTTAGGGTGACATTCCCACTAGAGGATTTCAGTATTTCATGGCTGGACATTGGGTCTAGGAACATTCTAATTGCAAATAAAGCCGATGAAGGGAATTAAGTTACTGAAATGGAAGTAACTGGATTATTTCTTGTGTGTGTGTTAATGAAGCAAGTTTCTCAAAATATTCTGAAACATGAAAATTTTTAATTTCTCTATCTTGCTTTCCTCAAAACTGTCTCTGGATCCAAAGGCTGTAGATTTGAGGCACTCCAAAACCATCACACTGCCATCTAATCAGTGTTTGAAAGCTGTACTTATACAGTATGAGATAGCACCTGGCGATTTCGATCCCCTTTTATCACCATTCCACATAGCTACACAGGGAAAGTAAATGTCAACTGCATGAAACAGCTGTAATATTTAAAAGACATATGACGTCTCAGAAATATCACATAGTGTGGGCATCAAAACTGCTTCCTCTGCAGAATATTCAGTGTATAAATGTAAAAAGAAACATGAACTGAAGCCTAACCAGAACAGCACAACTAAAATTTATGAAGTAGTTATACCTTTGAGTCATCTCAATATTAAAACACCTTAGAGGCAACGTGATTTCCCTCACTTGAAATCTGCACAGGGATTCCATATATATTCAGGATAACATGGAACAAATTCAGGCTCTAAAGCAAGAACATATATATCTTTCCAGCCAAAATTATTGATCCTACTACAGAAGTTGTGTCTTGGGTTATGCAGGATGTCAAACTATAGGATCATATTGATTTTGAAACCTTTGCCCTAATTTACTGACATTATAAAATTCAACACTGAAATAATCATTTAGTTTCCCTTGCTCAACAAGAAGGTAATTAAGAAGTTTTGAAAGTAAAGCTTCTTAAACAGATGCCCAGATATGGGTTAGGCAATACTTCTGGCAAATTTTTTTTAAAAAGAAGTCTGCTATGTTTTCACATAATTTTTACTTTAGTTTTAACAGATAAGCAGGAAAGAGCTAAACCATGTGACTGGCCACTTCTTCCCAAAGTTCACCTTCACCTGTTGTGTTGTCTACAGCTTGAGGGCATCCAGAAGAAGAGCTGTCCAGGTATAGGCTGCTACCACCACTATGGGGAAAGAAAAATTCACAGGCAGATACAACGTCTTGTTTTGCTGTTTGGCTGTGCTTATGATAGCCCAAAGAGTTAAGCATGTATAAACTAAAATTACCATCCCATCATTTCCTGCATTTAAGGCTGTCAGTAGAGTTGTCAGAAGTACCTAATTGCTGTGCGAGACCCTCACAACTGGCTTCTGCTCCGGATCTAGGGAACTACTCAATTCCACAGCTGTCAGAGTGCTGACACCAACTGCAGTTACTGACACAGTGTCATCTTGCTGGCTCGCTTACCTGCCGACCCTGCAAACNACAAATGGGTAACCTTGTCAAGAAACGCACTGGTAACCTCTGATTGAAGAGGTCAACATTGCTTTAACTTTTGAAACATGGCAGCTTGAAAACTCCTCTTCTCCCACCTGCTCTAATGTTGGCTAACATCTAAACTACGGCCCCTATACTGTCACCACACCACCACTGATTGTTGCAAGTTGCTCTCCTAGTTGCAATTACAAATTACCATCTCATCATTTCCTGCATTTAAGGCTGTCAGTAGAGTTGTCAGAAGTACCTAATTGCTGTGCGAGACCCTCACAACTGGCTTCTGCTCCGGATCTAGGGAACTACTCAATTCCACAGCTGTCAGAGTGCTGACACCAACTGCAGTTACTGACACAGTGTCATCTTGCTGGCTCGCTTACCTGCCGACCCTGCAAACAAATGGACACTAGCAGGGAAGATAGGGGAGCGAGCAGCAGATACCATATTTGTCATAATCACTATGATCCACAGTAGAAAATCAATTCCTCTTAATCGAATAGAGTGACTTATTAAGGGTTATAAGTCCTGGCTGGAGAGCTGTACTGATTTGATTACACTGGGAGAGAAATTAGCAATGAGCTCTTAAACTATCTTTCCTTTTGTCTTCTGGCTCAGAGTTGCTATTAAATGATTATCTTATGAGAATCTTAGTAAGCAAGTCATGCTTTGATCAAGGACAGCAGTAGGAAAAAGGGTACTGAAAACGTTCCTAAAGTGTTGACAGACAGGGATGTTAACAAACACAATATGCCCATCTCAGCATTTCTGATTCTTGATTGAAACAGCACAACGGCATGTACCTGAGGCAAACACTTGAGACTTTCCAGAACATCCATCTTGAGTTCAGCAGTAACCTCAGCCACTTTGTGGATTTACAAGGAATGACTTGGATTGTGACATACTGCAACTGCAAATTAAAACGGACCCAAAATCTAATCTGCAACAAACCTTTCTTCATCCAAGAAGTGTTTTCCAGATTTTAGAATCACCCATATTGGTGAATCAAACATGAGTCTTTACACTACTTAAGAGGTTAGGAAGCCAGGAAATAAAGATAGAGATGGAAAATAAACGTTTCAGATGAGAACAGGCAAAACAGAATCTCTCTTTCCAGTTAGAAATAGCACATGGTTAGCCTGCGTTTAGAGTATACTGCTGGCTTTTAAGTATTAGATTCAGAATCAGATTTCACCAGCCTTAATAGGGAATCTGGGACTGAGGTTTTTGTGTGTTTAAACTGAGGAAAAACATGCACAGAAAAGATGCTTCATTTGACCTTTGAAAGCGAGAATCACTGTAATTAATGGAAGTTGTGTACCAGCACCTTCCAGGATCACCTTGACTGCTACAGATGCAGTGAAGTTGCACCATATCTTTTAATAGCAAGAACAGGCCGGGCCATCCGAGATGCAGGCATACGGGCAAAGTTTAAGTGAAGTAAATGATACAGGGTTCATTCAAATCAGCTAATGATCTCGTTCACTAATCTAAAACTATTTCAACAGCCTTCTTAATATACTAAGACCAAAGAATTTTAAAGAGTCTAGGTACTTATTCCATATTACCATAAATCTGTGCTTCGTTACAAATTCCATAGTGGAAAAGCCTTGGAAAATATCAGATTTCATTATTACAGTTCTTAGTACAGTCTATTTGGAGTTCTAAGTTTTGTGCAAGTATTTGTTTTCCATCTGAATAAAGATAACTGAAAAGAGATGACAAGCTCTGGGTCTTCTTTTGCTCTCACATCTCAATAGTTTGTGACTAACATTTGGATACCTAGGTAAGGGGAAATCAGTTCTAGTATTTTCCATAAAGCTGTATGGATAGCTTTAATCACAATGATTTTGCCACTTATGATTAAAGAAGTATTTAAAAGTGACTTGCAGATTAAAAATAGAATTTGTGCCAGAGTGCAAAATGTGCTTATGCTAGTCCTCTAGAAACCCCAGAGACACAGCAGTAATATCTATGTGATGAATTATATTTATCATGCACCTTTGACCACCTCAACTGCTCTCTGTATGCTAATCCATCACTTTGGGAATTATTCAACCATTCCAGAGGCCCCTGAGCTTCAAACGAACACCATTAGAAAGAAGTTACAGAAGTTACAATTGCTGAGAATATCTTGTTCACCTGGGCCTGAACACACATAACAGTGATGAAATCTTCAGGGTACCTAACGGCTTCAGATCTCAGAATCTAGTAATTCACATGTCGAAACAGTGATTTCTTGAGTGGATTTTGATGGCAAGGTGAAAGGGAAGTTTCTGATATATAAGGTCCCCCTTCAAGAGTTTAGAAAGGACATTGGCAGGGGGTATTCGAAGGATCTTCATTCATAAAAAGCTTAAGTTTAGAAAGGGGCAAAGTTTCTACGCCATTTCTTCCCTTTGCTTTTTCCCCCCATCACAGCACTCACAAGAGTCAAACGTGGCCTCTTCAAATGGAGCAATCCCAACTTGGTAAGGTGATAGAAGACAAAGTAGTCTTATCTTGAGAAACAAAGTAGATAATTTTAAAATGTCACTAATAATCTGGAATACAATAAAGACATATGTACCACACACAAACATATACATATTTACAAAGATATATCCATACAGACACACACCTCACAGTTCTTCCTGTTTGGTATTTCCTACTATTTTAATACACTTACTAGTCAATACTAACAGGAAATTAATCAGTATTGCAACTTGCCAAAGAAATCTCCCTACTCTACATAAACAGAAATTAATAATCCATTCATTTACCGTTCACCCTCTGTTTTTCAGATGTTCTGGTAAATTAGTATTTCCTCCTATAGCATTAGAGAAAGAATTTACTAAATGAACGCCAGCAAGTAAAGCATACCAATCTGTAAGGTTATAGCCATAAGAATCATTAACTCTCAATACAAAAGCAGTTCTCTCAAAATAGTCCCCTTTGACAGCTGTAACTACTACATGTATTTTGATTATAACTTTGAATATAATATAAATTGACATGTTACAGGAAAAGACCTGTATTAATCAGAAAGGCTAAGACCAACACTTGCCAATAAGCCTGAACTTGGATCAATTTATTACTTTATTGTGCCAAAGCATTCAAGTGCACTGAAATTAGGACTAGGAACTGCTTTGCGATACACATTACTACAGCATTATTCAAAAACTTCATACATTTGATTGCTAATTATACAAAACTGTATCCTTTCACCAATTAATCCGGCTTATCATAAATAGGTCAAACAAATCAAATACAAAACTGAATTATTTCTTACTTGTAGAACGATGTGAAGGATGTCACTACAAGAATATATATCTTAAAGTTAATATGAAAACAATGCCCATTTTTAGGTATTAAATCTAGAAATGCATACCAGACAACAGCTAACTAGTTTCCTTCTCCTTGCAGCATCCATTAAATTATTATTTGGTTCCAATAAAGCTAAGCACTTCCAGTTAAAATTATACAGATATATGTGAATAAAAGCACTGCTTTAACATTTTTCCAAGGGTACATACATATAGGCAGCGTATTTTCATGAAGTTTGTTCATCAGATCCAAAAGAATTATCTCCTCTATAACATTTCTATTATTAACTGAATTAAGACTGGTTTGCCTAACATGAGATATTACATATAAAATTAATGGAAAAATTCATTTTATATTGAGAAGAGAGTTTCAATAGATACTCTTCTAAATCCATCTGCAAAACTGATTTACAAATTAAAACAAGTAAAGAAAGACCTGCCATTTTAGCACTTTCTTTGGGCCAACCTATCTGAGGCAGCTGCAAACCTACATTTAGCAGTCATATATTTCTTTCAAATCAGCTTCCAAATGCGTCTCAGAGAACGGGCTATGACAATGGTTTAAAGCTTTATTCCCCTCTGCAGTTACAAGTCATCACAATGCTGACTCTAATCAGGTTACTCTGCATCTGTCTGTCACAAATAACCTAGTAACAACTAAATGGATTGCCATAAATCTTTCAATTAGAATTTGTAACTTTATTAGCACAATATTTTTTAACTGATTGCATTACTTTGAAGAGCAGCTTTCATTTATTTTGTCATTTGGGGGTCAAATGTGTACAATGGCTGGAAGCTGCACACACAGTAGGAAGCCCTACTCCAACTTCACAGCGGTCTCCAGAATTTCTCTTCTTCAGAGACTATAGTCAGAATTTTAAAGGGATACTTTGCTTGCTGTGTTGAGGTTGAGTGATAGTACACCCCTTGACTAAACGTGACCAAGTTTCTTTGTTACACATGGGGGTCATACCGCCACTTTTATGGCCCTGATAAGACTTCATTAAAGAATAATTTGCCATTGGGTAAGTTTTCAAAGGGTTTTATGTCTTTTTTTGTTTTGCTTTAGAGTTGCTGAAATTATGCCAAGGATCAAGTTTCTACACAGTGGAAAAGTATCAAGTGATATACAGTGATTCTAACAAGTGTGGCTTTATACATATGTATTTTGACTCATCAGGTAGGAAAAAACCAAATAGCATTAGCTTCCTAAAAATTTTTGAGGTATTTGTTTAATTATTATGTAAGTACTGTGTATCATCTTTGCTGAACTATAGCAATTCCAAACAGCACACATTATGGTTAAGAAAAGGAAGTCACACGAGCAGCTGATTTAGATTAGTATACTTCAGCATTTTAAATTAAATATACTGATATACAAACACAAATCATAGAATGGTTCGGGTTGGAAGGGACCTTAAAGAGCACCTAGTTCCAACCCTCCTGCCATGAGCAGGGACATCTTGCACTAGACCAGGTTGCTCAAAGCCCCATCCAACCTAGACTTAAACACTTGCAGGCATGGGGCATCCACAAGTTCTCTAGGCAACCTGTTCCAGTGTCTCACCACATGGTGACCAACTCTTTTTCCTATAGGACCTTCAGTCTTCTAGAATCTGTGGCCTAGACTGGTAGTCTGAGAATTTGACAGAGTAGGTTAGAGCTGTGACAGAATTAGTAAACTATTCAAATTTAACTGTTCCCCTTCAGTCTTTGCTGATAAGTTAAATGATCATAACGTGAAGCAATGCTTCTTTCCTTCCCTGGACAAGCCGGAAGTCATGTGAGACTCACAGAAAGACAAAGAATACTCCTGTTTGTCTGAAACACCCAAGCTTTACATTTGCCATGGCCTATTTGGCCAGTACTGCTTAAATCACAAGCTAGCCCTCTCTTTGTTCATGCCTACAAAATATTTCTAGTGCTACTTCTTGTACTCAAGGTAAGCACTAAAAACTTTAAAGAGGAAAAAAATACCATCGCACTTAATTTAAGACTTCAGCGATACACAGAAATTGAAGTGTGAGCAAAACATTGAACAAGCAAGGTACAAAAAAAAGAACTAAGCACCATCCGCTTTGGACACTGACTCAGACTGTGGCCCATCAGAAAATTATGTACGTGGTCATGTAATTACACACCACCAAAATAAAACAGAATTAATGTTTGATGGGCCACCTTTTATCTACATAAATATATATGTAAATGAGGTATATATATATATAAAAGACACACCTCGCACAGACATAACTGAATACAACACTTTACATTGTCCAAAACAAGCACATTACACAGGGAAATGGGCCTCTGCCACACATGAATTAAGAAAAGAACAAATCTACATTGTCACATAACAAATGAATCTGCAAATGAAACTTTTGCTTCTTCTACTCTAGGCTATTCAAACAGTGGCATGCAACCTAAAATTTGACACCCAAGCATAATTAAGCATCCCAGCAAACAAGCCAGGACTTGATATTTCTATGAGCAACCTAGATCTGGCATTAGAGGAGCCACGAGCGCCTCTCAAACATGTATGCCAACCAAAAGTTAGAAACAGCCAGAAACGGAAAATCAGAAGCACAAAACACCCTGCTTCCACGCACTTTAAGTTTTCTTTAACTGAACCTTCACCTAGAAGTACATTTGTTAAAGATAGTCCAAGATTCCTAGGCTAGTTCATTTCAACAATGCTATGGAAGGAAGTGTCAGTTATTAGAAATCACTGTTTTCAAACAACATGCCATAAGGAGACAAAATAACTTCTTCTGGTTTATATTTACACACTTGCCTCTTACTTCAATGAAGTTTAGGAAAGAGTCTTTTAAAATGTTAAATAGCTTAAAATAAACCATAGTATCTTATTCACTAATAAAAATCAGTAACAGCAAAATAATTATGTTCTACTCTAGAATGCTGTTAAAGTTCAGAAAAAAATAGGAAAAAAATATTAAAAAATAATATAATCAATACTCATGTATTGTCTAAAACCTACAATTTCTTAAGTTCAAAAGCACCTCCACAGGGACCCATAAAGAAACAGAGTGCTTAAATTTCTTAAAAACTAGTAACTTAAGCCAGTTTATTCATCAAACTGCTCACAGTTCATGATTAGGAGACAGGGCTGGATTCTCTGTTGCCAATTCCTTTTCAGAGTTAATTATATTTATAAAACCCCACCATTTCTGAGTACACAATTTGCTGTGCCTCCTGGCTGGCAACTACCACAAAAGTGTCCACATTTGTCTATGACATATATAGAATGCAAGCAATGGAGGCTTACACCTGCCTGAGGACCTATAAAGTGGAGAAGAGTTAAGAAAAAGGAAATACAGACCACCCATATTCAACTTTAAATCCATCAGATGTGATCTGTGACATTATTTCACCAGACTGCTGTGCTGTCAGGATGAGAGATCACAAGATTTACTTTATTTTTTTAAATATACTTTAATGTTTGTCGTATGAGTAAAACAGTATACTGAACAAAGCCTTGGCTTAGACTAGAACATAAAAAAAAATTCACACTCTTAGAATAAATTTGAGAAGGCTTTGTTTTGCAGCTCTGAATCTAACAACCTAAGCCCTGCATTAATTTTCAGGAAGATCTCTTATTTTTCCTTTCGGTCTTTAGGTAGAAAAATACATTAATACACATAGATATTAGAGCAATAAGCATCATCTACTCTAATAAGTACTAAAGATAGTTCTCTTTTGTAACAACAGTTTTTGTTCTTAGGCTCACCTAAGGCCACCTAAAATCTCAGTCAAAACAAACCATAAATTTATAAAGATTTAAACAGTATTTCTCAATACAAAAATAATGTGTTCAGGTTTAGGAAAAGCAGACAAAACTTATTTACTTAGTTTCCTTCCTGATTAAATTCCCCTTTTATTTAAAAACACAAGTTTTTATCAGTTATGACTATATGTTTTAAAAAGCATATTTTTAACTCAGGACCATACAGCTGTAAAAGCAAGAAGTACTTAGTGTACCTAAAACCTCATTAGATTGATCTGTATTATACTTAACCACTGAAATGGAAAACTAAGAATATTAATATGGCAGCTTTGACATCACAACAATTGATGCAAATTCTAGGGTCTAACTTGATAATTCCTGCATGCTTCCCCCAGTGAAGGAGCAGAACTATTGTCATATTATAAGCGTATGTGTAGTTTAACCTTACTTCATTTTTGTAACAGGAAATTGTGACAAAGAACTGGAATTCATTTTCTAAAATAATACATCTTATGCGTCAATAAAAAGAAACAAGAGAAGTCACAAGAATTAATGAGGTTGATTATAAGTCAGAGATCTCAAAAGGATATTATCAACTCTAAAGCAAGTCAAATGTCAAACTTGGGTTAAAAGTCACTTCAAGTACTGCTTATTTTCTTCCAGACTTTGGGATAATCTCCTCTAGATTAATGCCTTATAATTTCTCCCCTCTCAGTATATTCAAAACACTTATCAAAAGAAAAATCAAGTAGGCAGGTGGAACTAAGGCACCTCTGGCAACACGGAAGAAAATAAGCAGCCATATGAACAGCAGGCACATGAAGCCTCTCTGGGCTAAAAGCACACGTTGTGTACAAAGCTGCGCATGCAGTTAAACACTGGGCACGTCCAATGGATAAACAGTGCTCTTGTATCAACAGGAGCAGAGGATCTCACAGCTGCCTACTGCACTAGCATTATTTTAGCATTTCACATCAGCAAGACACTTAACTTCACAAACTCTTTTCAGATAAAGAAGTATTGGCTAACAATTTGTAAAACAGGGGTGGTAATACTTAGAAATCTGTAGTAGAGGAAAGAACTGAAACCACAGCACTTTCTCGAGCATTGTAATCACAACCTGGAAGGAATACGAGCTAAAAGGAAGAAATCAAAATCTATACTAGCAAACGGACATTATACTATACAATGGACATTACTGAATAATAAGAAGAAATTTTGTTTCTATGGTCTGTTTCTACAAAGCTTTAACTTGGCTTTATTTTCATAGTGACTGCATTTTGAACCCATGAAATAACTTACAAGCTTGAACAAGATCCATTTGTTGCTTAACTGATAGAAGCATTGCCTGTTTGGATCTGACTTTTATTTTAGTACTAGTAATAAAACTGTAGTTTAATTCTCTGTAAAAAAAAAAAAAAAAGAAGAGGAAAAAAATCAATTATTTTACCTCAGCTCAAAGAATCTTTCCCCTATGACTGCACATGACATTAAAGGTTTCAAATGTCATACTTGTAAACTATTTGGAATTAAAAGATGTCTCTATGAACTGCTGTATTAACTGGATCCTAAAGCTGTTTATGACTTAAAGGAAGGATGGGAATTAGGTAATTGAAAGACCTAAAAAAGTGGAAAAGGAGTACGCTCTTAAGCTTCATAGAAATAAAACCTGCTAGATTAAGAACTGTAAGAATTAAGGGTTATGACTCCTTAAACCTAACTATTAGCCCACTACAGAAGTAAACCAAACAATTTTGCTTCCAATTTTGCTAGCTGATATAATGCCAACATAGAAGTTTTATTACACTTTAAATGATGAAAATAACACTTCTCTAAAAACTCCCTCTCATCATCTTTTATGAAGTCCACTGGGTTACAGATTGAAAGTCATATTTGCTCAAAGTCACATACAATGAAACTCCGTTCTGGCTGTGTTTGGACCACTTTGCAAGCTGAAGAATAATGACAATAAATTAACTCGAAATTTCTTCACTAAGGTTAGATTTCACTTCACTACTACATACTTTCACACAGATGTACACAGATTTTCTGTGTAACACAATAAAATAGAGTTCTCTAAAAAAATACCTGTTTCAGTATGAACTTGCTAGTTTTACAATTCAAAAATCATTACATATTTTCTGCCTTATAAGCGTCCAGTTACTCTAAAGCCAAAGCTCCTCCAATTGTGAAAAGCACTTATTTCTTGAAATGCTCTGGGAAATGACAAATATCAGTGAATTACAGCTTCGTAACTTTCCAAGCTTGCTACTGACCCTAGCACACTCTTTAGTAGTTGGTACTAATGGGGGTTTTTTATCACCAAAAAAGATGATGCCCTTTTAATTTCTGTGACATCTGTCCTATCAATCCTGAACACACCATTCCCAGTACCTAGATCCATGATCACACAGGTAGCTGAGCACGTTATCGCTCAGGCCAATGTATTATGAATTCTCAGATGATGAACCATGCTAAGGCCGGATGTCAAAGGTGATGAAACTGATAATCTATCAGTAATTTTCTACCCACCACAACAGCTCTGACCCACTGAACCAAATGAAAGTATTTAATCACCGACTAGTCAACTGTTCCGAGGGCGCCACAGGGTAGAGTGTCTTGATGAAGAGAAGACAGACACTACCTAAACCACTGTCACAAACAGAAAAGTGTATCTTAACTCAGCATCTTACCTACAGAGACAGATTTAACTTGAAATCATATTATAGCAAAAAAAGTTTTGTTTATGACAAAGTACAAAACTCCACTTGTAACATCTTGGTCATACAATCTCAGCCTGTTTCTTCTTGTAAACAGATGAGGTTAAAACCACAAAAAACCCTCTCCAATCACTTCTGATGAATCATTGCCCAAATAACACACAATACAAGAAAAAGGTGCTGTTTTCATAGCAGGTTTTTCAGCACCTTTCTGGAAAATGTGTTCTACTGCTGGTCTGACACCTGCCAGCTTGATGACTAAGAAGAATGGCAGGCCAAATCTTGCACCCTTCACAGAAGTCTTAAGCAAACTTTTCCTGGCATGTAAAAAACTGATTGCATAAGAAGTGGTACTTTCCCCAGATGTTCCTATGGCAAAAAACCATGCCTCCCCAGCATTGGGTTATTAATGTCTTATTTTCCTGATGTTCTGTGTTGGCAGCCATGACAGAAAGCTTTGAACTTGTTTATTCACACTTGTTTAATCCTGTCTCCACACAGCACATCACAGCCTGTGGGGCTAGGAAGATGGATGAGTGAAACCAAGGCCATGAGGGGGTCAGGGTCATGGTGTCGCTGGATCTCATTAACTCCATCACTCACTGTAGCAGGCACTTCAGAGGTCACCTTAACTGGGGAGTTTGGGATAGGCAATGGAAAAACAGCTGGCACAAGTGTACACGTACTCCCTGTAGTTGGTGCTAGTATGGAAACAAGTACCAATCGTTACGAACACTGCCCCTTAAGTTCCTAGGGTTGTTTTTAGTCTACTTTGTTAGAAAAAAAAAAAAAAAAGGTGTTTTTTACAAATATCCAATAGGTATCACAGCAGAAGTGTGAAGGCTGAAGAGAGAACCATTAAAAATTAGAAAAATTTATCAATTTAGTATTTCTTCTGTAGCTATTTGCATATGTATTGGACTAATGGAAAGGGAGCAAAAAGAGTACACTATGTCATAGATTGTCTCTAGTATACAGTGAGAGTGAATGGAAATACATACACTTCATACCGCAGACACTGTGCCTGACAAAGAAGCTTCTTTGAAGCACAGACAGTGACAGATGACACTAAAACCCCTAAACTGTCCATTAGTTAGGAATTTTAATGTGCATCAATGACAGCGTCTATTTTTAAAAAGATATATGGTTATAATGTATATGTATTTTACAAATATACACCCATATATTTATAAAAATTATAATATATACAAAATACATATGATAGTTAAACAGTTGTATACTGTACAGGTTCTAAATAATATGGTCAATATCTCATTATAAGTATTCATATATGAGAGTTCATATTCCCATAACTTTAGCAAATATATAAATATGTTATTAATAAATATATTGCACATTATATCTTGTTTGTTCACCAGTTCTGTATATCACTGATAGGAATTTGATGACATGCTGTTCTTTTCTCATAGCTTTTAACTTCTACTTTTTACATCCATTCCTTGTAATGAACCATTCTACAAAAGTGAAATTATTTCCAAGAGAGATAAAAATCATTATTATTAAACCATCTTTAAGCATATCTGCAGCACTGGAATATAACAACTGTGAAAGGTGTTTGATATGACAAAAACCAAGTTCTCATTTGTTCAGCATGAAGGTGTATAAGGGGAAAAGTGACATTTCAACCTAGATCTGCCCATATGCACAGTGTTTTTATGATAACCAGTCAAAATATTATGATGAACGTCAAAATTAGCAAGTGAATTACATAAAGAATAGTCAAAGACAAGCTTTTATTCTCGCAAGTGACAACAAGTCCTTACAATCTGACCAAGTTACTTGGTATGAAAATTCAGGTAAAAAAAAAATACCGGGCTCTGTCCCAAACTACCCATTTCCAATTTCACAACAAATGTAAAAGCATGGGCTTCAGTTGAGATATCATTTAGACTAATGGTCACCTATTTTTTTATAGTAGGCAGAGGGAGGTAAATAAAATGAAGAATATCCCTCATATTCCTAAGATATCATACTACCATTCAAAATATTTGGCTTCTGCTTGTGGTTCTGCAATGAACATGATACATTACTTTGAACAGATGACTCTGAATCTCAAAGAAAACATGACTGATATTCAGTGTTGCCACCACTGACTTTTAGGCATGCATCTCTAGAAGTGGAATTTACAGGTTTGAATCAGGTAATTAAGTTGCTTTTACAGTAGAATAAGAAATGTATATCTGCTAATTGAATGAATAGAGGCTCTAAAATATGTATCTTTAGCATCTAGGGTAGCTTAAATCATGTTTCCCAGCTGAGTGTCCTTATCTCCCCCTCCAACAATCCAAAGAATGAACATAATTTAATCAACCCAAGAATTAGAGTACTTGAGGAAGACATCATTTCCTGATGATGCTGATCCTGAATTTGAAATGTAAGAGAAATACATAAAAATAAGTAGACAGAGCTAGAAACAAATAGATCACAAAAGTAAATACTTTCCAAAAATAATTTCAAGTTAAGTTTTTTTGCCAATTACTCTTTAGTAACCAAGATGCTTTGCTAGAAAAAAAAGCCATCCTGACATTCATTTAGAAGGTTCATTTAACTTTCCAGTTTGCTTCAGTAACTTCTAATTTACACCCAAACTGTGCTCTCATATTGCCTGTTACCAACTTAATTTCAAAACATTCTAAATATTCAATATTTCAAGAGAAAAGTGAGGCGTAGAGAAAGAAAGTAAACTCTTAATCCCATGAACACATCTTTCTCAAAAACAGTCTTGCAGTAAAGATAACAAATATCTCAATGACTAAGGTGACAGTGTTTCGCTCATACCAGATGCTTTCAACTACTACAGGTTTTCTACTACCTGTGCCGTTTTTGGATTCTAAGAAAAACAACTGTAATTCCCAAAATCCATGAGGGAAATGAGCCACTTAAAAGTGTTTAAACCCATGTGTTCTCCTAAACAGCGTCTGGTTTTGTCACTATCCAAGATAGACCAATAGTCCAGTTGGCTAGATGGACCAACTGGTGTGACCCAGTTGGGCATTAGGCCACTGCCTCCGATCCAAAAGAGGAAAGGTCTCCTTAAAACTGAGATCACAGTCCCAGCTTTCAGATCTAAGAAACAATAAAAAAGTATCATTCTCACTGCGTGACCATATTGCAACCAAAATGTCTCTTCACATTAACAGCTGATAATCTGCTTCTTCCAAAGTCTATATAATGCATGCAAAACCTGAGAAGAGTTTGCATCTATCATGGAAACAAACTGAAAGCTATCCTGAGGACGCTAATTTCTTTCATCATCACTAATTTCTTTCTTCCACATAAAATAAAAACTAAGAAATTTTATATAACGACCTGAACTGTACTCTTCTGGACAAAACACAGGAATTCTTGCATTCTAACCGCACCTAAAGTTCCATTTAATACCTGTCTCCACTAAAATACAAAGTGATCATCCTTTTATCTGTCAGCTTGAGGGGTTTATAATACTGTCAGTCACCTAGTGCACTACGTATAGCACTGAATAAGCAACTCCAAAAGTTGAAGTCAGAGAGTTGCAATGAATTTTGTTCTTCTTCCATGCCTATATTCTTCTAAATTACACTTGTGTGTCTGCACGTACACAGCAGATGAGGAATTTTTTTGCACACATTATGATCTAAAAATTAATTCAAAAGATTAACCAATATAAATTATTTTGCAAGATTGCTACTCACATTATCTGCTTAAACTAGGGATATTTTTCCTTGGATTTTCATGTATGAATTGGTGTTTTGGCATTCTAACAGCTTGAAATGTTGCTGAATGTAATTACAAAATACCACTATTTAGAATAAAGAGGACTCAGTAATCCAGAGCTCCCAGTTCTTTACACCTCTGCATCCCTTTGTACAGCGGCAGACAGATCTATGAGACAGCAGAAAGTGACTGTGTACACCTCCCTTCTCTAATGTGAAGAAGCTATTTCCAAAGTATCAGTATACGTTCACATCATTGCCACTTGAAAAATTCAAATAAGAGGAGTTATTTTCCCACATAAATGCCAAATTTTAGAAACTTGTTCAAAGTATAACATCTGTGGCAACATTTGAAGTGGAAGTATCACCAAAGCCACGATTAAATTTTAGTCCTCTAAGAACAGGAACAAGTGGAAGAACATATCTGAACAAAGACAAACAAAAAAAAAAAAGGAAGGATAAGGTTCTGGTGTTTCTGGTATCCTCAGACAAATATAATGACTATCAGAATATATATAAAAAATACACACATTCTTATAGATGTGTACACATAAAACATCCACCCTAATAATTACTGATAATTACAATAATAATGAACTTTGTTAGAATTGAGATCATGCTACATTTGCAAAGTAACGGTCCGAAGTACCGCTTCAAATGAGTACTTCTTTTTAAGCCTAGCTGACATCGCAGAATAGTACAAGTCTGAAGCATATGCCAGCAATAGCTAATATTTAAAGTAACATTCAAATACTGCGTATAGGGTCCTGAACAAAGGGAACAGAGTTGTAAAAATGCACTGCTATTTTGTTCTCCTTCACTTCACAGATGAACTAAAAATCAGAGAAACATCAACCGAAAAAAATTATCAGCACATGATGATGCACATACTAACAGATCATTCACCAGCTGGTCTCTTTCAAGGTTTCTGTAAAGTCATCAGTAGTTCCTTAGCTGTCACATTTTATCAGGTAGAGCATTCAAAGACATATAGAAAGCAGGATTCGATTTTAAAAAATAAAATCAGAGGCAATTGGAAGAAGGTAGCCGATAAAAATCAAATGAGGAAATGTGCAAGAAATGATTAGAAGGTGAATAAGATCAAGCACACTGCAAATAGCTTCTAAAAATGTAACACTGAAAGTTCTCTTTTAGCTGGGGAAAAAGGGTAGTTCCTGGGCAGAAGAATTCAAGGAATAAGTTAGAGATCCTACAGAAAGCTTCTCTAACCATTTCTGGATGTGAGAAACTACTTCTACTACAGGAACGCTGGGGATGATACTAGACTACACAGTGAAAGAGAGCACATTGCAAAGATACACTAATCTGTTCTGAAGGAATTAATTCACATAGTGGAACCAGCTTCCAGCTGTTAAGGAAACTCTTCTCTGGCCTAGTGTACCCTTCTCGGCACACATAAGCAGCTGAGCTTCAATGCTCATAAGGAACACTCTTCTGGTACCCAAGCCTGCTTGTTTTGTGTGAATCTGCATCTCTCTCTTTAGAGCTCATTGTGCTGTGAACACCTACCAAAACATCTGTTACAAGATGACCACAGAATGAGAAGAGCAAGAAAAAGAAAACGGAGAACAAGAACAACATCTGGAGAAACCTACAGTCACTGTACAGCTTGGTATCATGACTGAATTCGTGCTAAATATCTTTGGAACTACCATCAGTGTGATAGCTCTTAAATGCGTAGAGTCATCAGCATTTTTAGCCTTGAACGAAACATTTAAATCTGCATGTCCAGGTGGAGCTCAAAGAACAAGAAATTAAGATGTGATGATGCAGCCACCTGTCTAAATCCTAGTGGATGATGATGGGAAGTACTGGTTTGTCCATGTTGAAGGCATCAACACTGAAGCACAATCTTAAACCGTACATAAATAATGTGTTAACGACAGGAGACACAGTTTAGTTTATCCTGATGAAGAGCACCTTTACCATAAAAATTCTAGTTCACTGTGGCTACTGGTGCAACAATCCCACCCTCCCAAATATCTAGGTTTCTTTTCCCAGGTGTATTCAGCAGCAGTAGAAACACATACTCAGCTAAAACCTAAACTATTAAAGTAAATGATCGGAATTCCTTTTTTTGGCTCAAAAGGAAACTTTGTGATGACACATCAGTCAGGTCTTGATTTATCTGACATGGTTTCACTCATTTGTAATTATTAATCTCTTTAATTTCTAGTAGTGACTGTAAGAATTAAATTATGCCCTTCCTAGACAGAAATGCTGTATTATGTAATAGTTTCTAACAGTGGTATTCCCAATGGCTTCATCTTAATCCACAGAAATTGCTTATTGCAAGCTTCAGAACTACAGAGAAGGTTTGAAGTGTTCCTCCATCTTACGCCTTTACTCTGATTACCTAATTTTATTTATTTTCTTCTAAGAGGGGAATTTTATTTTCGTTAAGTGTGCTGTGATAATAGTAATAGTTTGTTATATTTCTTCTCAGAGAAATGCAGACTAAGAAAAAGCACGATGCTTTTCAATGTCCTGATATGGCTTATCCACAGGACCACAGGCTCCAGCATTTCATTTTCTACAATAATTACTTCTGTCTTGATGACAGCAAGACTGCCGGCTCAGACAGGAAGCTTTTCACACTCTCTTTAGAAAGATGAGGGTGAGAAGGGTATAAGTAAATGAACAGGATGTACTCTCCACACGTGAAAGTAACCCCAAAGCAAATCAGATTTTGAAGTTACCAGTAACAAAACTAATAACAATTTTTATCTTTAAGTCAAATGTTAAACAGAAACTAGATGAGAAAAATCATCCACCCGTTTTACAGCACATACATTGTTTTCTCTTTTTATCCTGTTTTACAGGTGGTCTTTACCGTGAATATCTCAAATGAAATTACTAACTCCATTATTGTGAACATATTGCAGCCTTTTGCACATGCTCGGGCAAATAGTCATTAGCATTATGATACAGAGATGATTGCATAGCATCTATTTTATACCTCTCAGTCTTTATTCACTGAATATTAAAACATATCTCTTTTATTTGTAAAATCATTATCTCCTGTGTTTAAGATCTGGTTTATGCTTGTTTTGGAATACACCTGTGACTCTTCACACTAAACTCAGTGTACTACTATAACCTCTCTTGTTACAGATAAAAACATAATTCAGTTTTGGATCTAACATAAACAGGATCATTATGTTTGGAGAGTGTTCCAAAGCCTGCTATTCAAGCAATCTGTGACATATAAATAATGCAAGACCTCTCTCCAAATGACTTCAGTTCAAGCACAGGCTCAGAAAGATGGAAACCCGAATTTATACTGCCATTACAAAATTCAATCTATTTCTGGTTCTCCAATTGAATTATGACTCAGAGTCTTCCACTGTTTTCTATTAGCACCAGCCCACACACTCCTACCCTTTGCCAACCCATGCAGAAAAGAACCATATTTGTGAATATTCCCTGAGCTTTTTTCTTACACTAAAATGGCAGCAAATACCAGCTAATATGAAAAACCTCATGTTTTCTTTTAAAGGAAAGTAAGGTAGAAAATTGGTCCTTTTTCCCTTCCTTGACCTCTGACCTTTGAACCACAACCTCCTTGCCACTAAAGCGTTCAACACCTCATTTAATCTCTCCTCGCTGCATTGGCACAGCACTGGAAAAGGAAAAGAGAAAAAAAAAATAATCTGGGGACTTCATCAATTTTTCATGAATTTTCATTTAGGCCAAAGCCCCCTCTTACAGTGGTCGATAGATCAAGCTGCTGTCACATATTTAACACCTGGGGCTACAGCTGCTATCTCTGGGGGCTGCCGCTGACTCGGGCTAGATCAGAGGCAGCCTGAGTCAGTGTGAGGACCCTCATGCTCTTTCCCTTGCTTACATGTGGCGTCCCAGTGCTCGCAACTGAAATCCTAGCTAGAGTCGTGATTGCAAATGCGTCTCCTGATATTCCCACTGGAAAACTCCACCACATAGATTCAATCATGTCAATTCCTGCATGGTGAAAAAAAATGTGCTTTTATTTTAAAACTCCTGGCTCTCAAATATGAAAGCAGTTTCATGAAAGATCAAACTATTTCAAGACAAATTCCCTTTCTAAAACCCTCCCAAGAAAATCTGAACATCAACATATTTCTAATAATGCCAGCCCTTGTTTGATTTCAATAAAAACATTCTAATACACAAAATGAAAAGAAAGACATTTTACTCTTTTGAATGCCATTCTTTGTGGTTGTTTTAGGACTAGAACATTTATTTTTAATGATTTAACCATAAGATACATATACTACATCAGAATTTGACACATATGCTGTAGAAGAATGGTTTTGCTTCTGGCACTAGCATTATTTTTAGCTTCTGAGGAAGCTCCTACTGAAAAAAGTAACTTGCACAAAGCACACCATGGATTAATGCATTAAAAGAAGAATGAAATAGAATAAGTCATATCAATCCTAAGCTGTGCCTTCAAATAAAAACTGCTGTCTCTTCCTAAATATGTCTTCTGGAATAAAGACTTTCCAAACTAAAGGCAAAAAAATTCTCAAAGTACATTCTGTGTGTCAGTGATGTTTTGTAACTTCCCAAATCACAGTTCTTCACAGTTTCACTGGCATAGAGAAAATTTTTCTGAGGACATACATCAGCACAAAAATAACTGCCCTTGATTTATATGCACATGCTCTGAATAGGCAGGGATTTAAAAGCTTAAATGCTTTGGATGGGCTGATACTCAAGTTCATCATGTTTGGGAAAGGTGTTAACTGCTACTCTATCAAAAAGAGTTTAGAGACTTCAGCAACTTGCAAAAAATTACTCAAAAAAACCCAACGGGCAAAATGATTGCATTCAATATGGGCCACGCTATGGTCAGAATCACCATATGCCCCAACTGAATTCTACTTAAGAGTTTTTCCTCTGCCTTTACATATAAATATGGATATATCAGAAGATTTTTAAACCCCTCTGCTTTTGTGGCAGGTGCCTATGGTGCATGGGCGGGGGGGGAGCCAGAGGGAGGTAGAAGAGAGTGAACCACAATTAACACCACTGATCATCTGAATGCATAAGCATGGACACACTTAAATACATAAAACAAATATTTCTTCATTAAATCACTCAAAAGTTGCAAGTGCACATTATTGGCGACTGACAATTTAATAAGCAAAGTAAAACAATTACTGATTTTTTCACTGAAACAGCAGACTCAAGCATTTAAAACCAGTAAAAAGCAGCAGTTTGTCTCTAATGGCACAATTTGAGGCCACCTACCGTCAGATCATAATCCAACTCGCTTTTGTCAGCAAAGGGCAAGCGTCCTTTTTCTGGTGATGAAAACAGCTTGGCTTAGTGTGGAAAGAGCACTTTTCAACACCATTGCAGATAGCGCAAGTAAGACCCGATGGCATGTGGCTGTCCCAGCGCCCACAGACAGGGCTGCAGTATCCAGGCAACTCAACAGTTTTCATCAGCAGTTGAGGACAGGTGAATGAGGACTCACTGCTGACAGCAGGCTATCAGCAACAACTCATTTCACTAGCATGCAAACAGGCTGCTACCGACCTGCCCATCATCTTCAGTCCAGAAACACTGACATTAGGAGCCTTAAAATAACTATTGTCTGAAAGTCACTTGAAAACTTGATTTAGAACAAAAATTAATATTAAGAAGTGTCTCAAAACCAAGGGAAGCCAAGTAGTTTTGCTATCATCCTCCAGTTCTTCCAAAGGGAAGCCTTGAATGATTCCATCTTCCAAAGGGAAGCCTTTGATACAAGTCAAGCACTGCCCTGTGCTTTTAGAACCAGTGAGCATAAACCCAGCAGAATCTCAAAAATTAAATAAACAAGCAATGTAATTTTTCTTCTTCGATGAAGACCTTCCTGTAACTGCAGCCATGCTATGACTCAAGGAAAGACAAAGCACTGCTCAAGTGGAACAGGAGTACCTGATTTAGATTGTTAAACCATTTAATTGGGGAATTCAGTTAGTTAAATTTAAAAACTCTGAAAACAGAAAAATAATCTGGTGTCAGCTGCATGTTGCTATCACAAAAACTGTCTACGCTTTCAGATGTCAGGTTTCACATTCTATGGTCCTGTTCTAAAATACCTCTGACAATGAAACAGTTTTACTATTCTTAGTCTTCTACTATCTCCTACTAGTGATAGGATGAGGGGTAATAGTTTTAAATTGAAAGAGGGGAGATTTAGATTGGATATTAGGAAGAAAGTCCTTATGTGAGGGTGGTGAGGCACTGGAACAGGTTGTCCAGTGAAGCTGTGGATGCCTCGTCCCTGTAAGTGTTCAAGGCCAGGCTGGATGGAGCAGCCTGGTCTAGCGGGAGGTGTCCCTGCCCAAGGCAGGGGAGTTGGAACTAAATGATCTTTAAGGTCCCTGCCAATTCAAACCCTTCTCTGATTCTGTGATCTCACGTACATTTCATGCATGACCTGCCAGCAGCTTCAGTGGTTAAAACAGTAACTCCAGATACCGGAGATACTGTAACAAGTCTCTCAGCAGTCAACAAATTAGGGATCAGTGAAAACTGACAAAATATAGAACATGTTTAAACTTCAGAATAATCAATCACTTTAATTTGATGATTCAAGATATAACTTGAATGATGACCTGAACTTTGACAGGAGATGTCTGAATCTCAACAAGGTTGCAATAAAGATTGCAAAGTGCTTAGCTTCTGTCATAGGATTTCTCAGCATGCAGTTTAAAAACTACAAGTACAAAGACAGAAATAATCCAGTAAATTTATCTAGAGTGGTACTCACCCGGATTTCAGCCTTCCTTAAATTGGTTGTCTTCTTGATTTCTAAATACCTACCAAAACTGAGTAACATTCTGTGATGCCTTTATTGGCAGATACACATTTATGCATGCCGTCAATGTGTGCCAAAATTGTTTTCATTTTTTGTTTGATACAGTTCTGAATCTAGGTTATGACAAGTGAAAAGTCTGTTCTACTTGGCTTATAGCAAGATCTAAATATCTCAAAAATAGCATTTTCTGCAATTTCTGAGAAGACTGAAGCCTCAGGCTCACATCATATTAGCTATACAAGCCTGCAGACTGCACCAGGAGTAAAGGTTTCTCTTCTGTGCTTGTTTTTCTTCTTTTTTTTTTTTCCTCCTCCCTTAAACCAACACACCTTCTGGTAAGTACTTAAATCCAGTCTTTATCAACTAAGCAATACAAATTTGTGCTAAAGACCTACTTCAGTCAAACACATTTCAGTGAAACTACTGCCAGATGAAGAACTGTGGGGGAAAAACTGAAGTCTAACAAGAGAAGAGCATTCATAAATCTACTACAATACACCCCTATGTGAAGATAAACAGCTACCCTTAGTTGATATTATGAATAAAGAGATTGGTGTTACTTCAACCCATAAAACTGAGCAGCAAAAAATAATGTGGAATACATTGAATTTTATGTATGATGAGTTTGTTTGCTATGTGAATATAATGACTGTCTCTTCTAACTCCACTGGAAGCATATCATGCATACTGGGTGGTCTCTGAAAAAGCCATGATGACTTCTTGGTTAAGACAAAGAGAATCAATAAAGAGTAAGACTGCTCTGGATGATATGAGAAATGGCCAACGATTTCACTTGCCACTGACATAATGAATGAGGCCTGTATCAAGTTTATGATAGAGAGGCATATATTGAGTTTTCCAGCAGTACAGAACATGAGTCACCAAGAAGCTGGCTGCTTCTGTTGAGGTAACAGATGACTAGATAAAGAGAAACAGACAGTACACCTTGTATTAAACGATAGGTATTTTTCCACATTAGTTTCACTATAACCAATTTTAGTCATAATTTAAAAATTAGATTATTCTTCAGCGGAAGATTAGCCTTTGTCCATGTTTGTGCCAATCACAATTACACACTGGCTAGAGCCTTGCTTCAGTGTAAATCACATATTCTGTACAGTTACTGCTACTGTATAAATACATGTAAAATCGCCTTGACTAAGAGCTATAGCTAATGACAAAATGCCATACCTTTCTTATCTCCCAGACCGCTGACTGTGTGCAAGTGCCAGATGACAGCATAAAAGCAACTATAAAGTTTTACACAGTGCTAATAATATAAAACTACTCACATGCCACTTCCAGAGATGCATTGCGACTCACAGCTTCTCCAAGGTAGTTCCTTGCTACGCAAACATAACTTCCTTCATCAGGTTTACTCCTGCGTCCATGCACGATACGTAAGAAAAATAAAGATCCGCTGGGCAGCAGCATGCGGTGGGAGCGTGGATCATCCTTGTCCGTTTCCACTCGCTCTCCATCCTTGTACCACTCAATAGTAGGAGTTGGCCTTCCTTCAGCTTTACAGTTCAGAGTTGTTGGCTCTCCTTTAGAGACTATCACATCTGAAGGATGCTCAACAATCCGTGGTGGAAAGTCCTCCTGGCGGAGCCGGGATCCTAGAGAAAAAGAAAAGGAGAGAAGGAGGAAAGAATAATTTATTTTAACTTCAGGTTTCACAAAGAGTTCTCAATTTACTCTTTTAATGACACAAAAATGTTCAAAAAAAAAAAAAGAGAAAGTTAAAACCTCTATACATCTGATATTGTTTTGTTTGATATCAGAGACTGTATCAGACACCTTCAAACCTAAAAACCTGAGTCGGACTACAGATACACACCTCTAAGGCATTATCAAATCCATACCACATGCAGCCTGGTATTGAAGGACTACCTCTTATGAAAACACACACGATGATCTTTTTCTTGTTCCAATAATCTTTCTATTTACATTTGCTTCTAGGTCCCTGTGTGTTTCCGGATTCCACTCATGGCTACTGCTCTCCCATCCTTTCACCTGCCAGACTCAATAGATGGACATCCAAAAATACTGTGCCTTAACCACCCATTGGTTATTTTATATGTATGCTTTGTATCCCTTCTCCACAAACAGGCCAGGTATGAAAATAGAAGAAATAAATAAACAAAAATTGCCAAACAAACAAAACCCCACAACTGAAACCTAAAAAGTATCCCTTCCTTCATAAATGTCTAGTACAACAGTTCACAACTTTAACTGTTCAAAATATCTGAAATAATTCACGAGCTTTATTTTTATTTGGAAATCTCAAATCTCAACCGCACTTCAGAAAGTTTCAGTGGATTGCATGCATATACGCACAGACACAAAGACAATATAGGTATACATGCACCTGGAAGTGCATCGCAAATGCCAGTGCCTTGGAAATCATTATAGGTCCATTTCCCTTTTTCTTCTCTCTACATTCATCCTTTTCTCCACTTTGCCTTTTGGTGTTCATCATCTTTTATCTGCAAGTGTACTTTCTGACTTATTTGCAGTATCCCTAAATTCCTACCAACACCACACCCCAACCCTGGTTACATGGTTACTGAGCATTGAACACCTCCAGCCTTTCTACACAGTGTATCTAACCAGGGATCTGGAACCCTGGATAATCCTGAGTGTGCTCCAGCAGCTCAGTCTGAGCACAGCATACCTCGGAAAGAATGTGGTTACATGTTTTCCACTTGATTTTTTTTTTTCAGTACTAAAGGTTAAGTAAAGAAATTATTCCCTCTATCACTGGAAAGTAATACAACCCAATGCACCATCTTCTCTCAATTGCCCACCAGAATACTATTCACTTTACAAAAGTGATGATGAATATGCTATCGTTAAGCCTTCACAAATATCAGGACTACTAGGTATTGATAATACTGACGTTTCTACAACACTAGTTTTGTACCCTCTATGACAGCAACTTTGTGCATTGCCCTGTACTCTTCTGCGCAGTCATTTGAACACACAGTTGTTCTGCCTTTCTGTATTTCCATTACATTCAGTTGCCTTCCCACAGCCTAGGGCAGGGAAGTAGCTGAGCCTGAACATTGTCCTGCACCTTCTTCAACAAATGCTGTCACTCAAGTCCTGGAATAAGGAAAAGAGGTGCTGACAGGGCAGAGGTCCTACAGAAGTCAGGTATATTAAGGAAATTTGTGCTCTGACCTTGGAGTCCCAGTGCCAACTGTCCGTTACAGCCTTTACCACGTAGTGCAAGTTCACTAAAGCAAGTCACAGGATCCCAAACCTCCACTGAAGTCTTACAAAAAAAATTCAATGGTATCACAACACTAACCAAATTTTGCAATACCCTTTTTCTGAAAAAAGATAATTCTTTCATGATTGTTATGCTCCTCATTCCAGCTATTAACAGACAGACTGTAGAGATGAGGAAATGCAAGAACAGTGTCATCCAACAGAAAGCCACAGCCTAGCACTCCTAACTTCAGCATCATTCATTCAGATATAGTTCATTACTGCATATTTAATTGGGCTATATTAGCCTCAACAGTTTTTCTGCGACAAACACATCACAGTAGTTCATGCCTCAACATTGCTTCTCATAAAATGTCAGCTTTCCCTAATTGTTAGCACAAATCACCTTTTCCAGCATGAATCTTGAAAATCCTTTGAGTGGAGCTGCCACGCTAGTACAATTGGACTGCACTTCTTAAACACAAGGTATATCAGCTTCTGCAGGTTAGTGAAACATTCGTCTTCATTTTCTGATCAGCAGTTTTGCTGAGTCGTAGAAAAGCAATTTAACATCAGTATCTTAATTATATTCTAGGCACTACATATTTAAAAATATTGTCAATGCCTCATTTACTCCAAAATTTATGAGGAAAGGAATAAGGATCCATTCTGCAGTGTGAATCCACCTGTGGGCTTCTGTTTTACTAACATTCAGGTGATTAAACTAA
This sequence comes from Rhinoptilus africanus, assembly GCA_013400135.1. Classification (NCBI taxonomy): domain Eukaryota; kingdom Metazoa; phylum Chordata; class Aves; order Charadriiformes; family Glareolidae; genus Rhinoptilus; species Rhinoptilus africanus. The sequence continues at coordinate 196,965 of VXBO01004480.1, read as the reverse complement.
GGCTTACCATAGCAATAAAGTTGCTATACCACTGCTGCACAAATGGACTCTTTCAGTGGCTACCAGATTCTGTTATCAGTATAGCAAACGTATCCATACTCTGTACTGCCAGTACACCAAAACCCACAAACAATTCATACCTAAGCACAAGTAAACTTAAAGTACATTTAGAAAAGAAAGACTAAAAGACATGTAAAATCTAACGGGATAATTTGCAGTTAAAAAAGTAACTCTAGACTGTGACCCCATACACAACACTGAAAAAGACTGAAATCACCATTTAAGTAAAAAATTGAAAATTTCACAGTACACAGGACTAAAAAAAGTGAACTTCATACATTGACTAGGGAATACATAACACTCTCCACACGTCTACCAACTTAACTTTGTTGCTTATTCTCAAAAGAAACAAATGAAACACCAGTAGCTCTGTTAGGAAATTCCTATTAGCAGAGAACACAAAATCTGAGGTGTTTCTGAGAATTTAGAGAGACTTAAGTCAGGAAAGAGAATAGATACGACTACATTTTGATAAATGGTTAGCAGAGTGTAACAAAATTAGTAGCAAAAAATGCAAAATGAAAATCTAAAATATTAATTTCCTTACACACAAAGGCATGTTCATAATGTGCAAAACTCAAAATAGTATATTATACAGAGAATTACAGGTCATGTGCAATCCTTTGAAAAGGGCTTCCTCCCATAAAGAGTTAAATCTTCCACCTTATACAGTCCAATTCAAAAGCCCTCCTCAGGTCATAATAGCACTAATTCTTCCTCTTCAGTACTGATTTTTATCACAAAACTAATGTTTACCTCACTCTATCCTAATTAAGCAATTTGTGCTCAAAAGAGGGTTGAGATGTGGGCAGCAGAGGCCATGCCAATCAGCAAGGAGAGTTCTGAGGGGGCTCATATCACACATTCCTGTGATGGCTGGGTGTACCTTCAGCTATCTAGTGCTGCAAGTTATCTCCTTCAACGTGCACTTAAGAGGGCGGAAGAAAAACACACAAAAGAAATCAATCACAGAGCACAGCAGACTTCCTCCTTCAAAACTCAACTGCGTACCACCAGCTATTCCAGAAGGATACTCTGATTTAGAAAGAACAAGGAAAACTGAAAACTTGACTCCATTGCCTCTCTTCTGGCAGACGCAGACCCTTGTCTACGTGCCAGAAAGTGACAGCCCCAAATGGTGTTTTCCTAGTTGAGTTTTGATTCTTGCACTATGGCTCCCTGCCACCCACCTCCCAATACTCTTACAAATACATCCTAATTTAGAAGGAACAGAAAAATTATTAATCCCCTAAGATAACTAGGCAGAAGATGATACTTTTCCTCTTACTGGTAGGTGAGACGGAACCATGATCTACTTGAGATAAGTGGTTGCACTGAAGCAGGCAGCTGGTGTTGTATCCTGGACTCCCCGTGCATCTTCCTTCTCCATTCTTCCCTCAAGGATTTCCAATACAGGACCATCTCATGCATGCATAGAGAACGTGAATAACCCCTGAGTTTAAGAGCCCTTTAGTCATTATTATGATGGACTGCAATGACTTCAAATTAGCTGTTAGGTGTTGGGCAAAACCATGTCTTTTGAAAAAAAATCCTACAATATGATGACTAACTGAAAGCTGCCCTGAAGCTGCACCTATGAAAAGAGTACTCTAATACTTACTGTACATTAAGGTTCACATAGCTATTGCAGATGACTGGTTATTACACATCTCAAGAAGATTAGTTTCATATACGCCTCATCAACTAATTCACAGAGAAAGTTTTAGGCTCATCTTTTCACTTATTACTTCACAGAATAATTAAAAACACTGTTCAAAAATAAAAACTCCCAAACATACACTGAAAAATGATCATGTGCAAGTCTATTATAGTATCCTACCTTTAATATTAATGTTTCCTTTTTCATACTGTAGCATTAAACATAAAGTTACTAAGATTACTCCAAAAAAAGTCAAGATATAAGCCATCTCTGTTCAATTTACATCTCTATACTTTTATCCTGGTGTATCTCTAAAAACCTTGTCTTACATTTTACAAATATTTCCGCCAAAAACTAATTCACAATTACAATTCATTACTGAACATAATTCATGAGTAAAAAAGATTATCTCATAAAAAGGAAAAAAAGAGCAGTGATTCTATTGCATTTCTACCATGTGCCACAACATGAGATACTCCTACATTAGTATTAATAGAAAAACAAGGCAAGAAAGCAACAGGAGAGATTATAAAATAATTAGATACAATGACATTATGTCTTGATGCTATCAGGCAAATCACAACAAGCACAGAAAAAAAAGTACAGCATTCAACATAACCTCAGCATCATCCGGAACAATGCTAATCACACACCCCAAAAGCCTGTGTCTGATTGCTAGTTTGGTGTGTGAGAATCTAAGCCAGAAAACATCCTGGATGACGATGTTTTTTAGTATGGGGTGAAGTTATAAACAATCTTACAGTCTTTGGCTTTCAACATTAGTTCATTATAACAGCCTTGGGGGAGTGGGGTGGAAAGAAATAAACAAAAATCATTCTGCCTTTATGCTGTTGAAGTTCCTGATAAAGTTTTGCTAAGACCATGCTATAGCCAAAATAAGCACATCTGTTTACATTACTTTACTAGATAGCTCTCGCCTTCAAACAGCTTATAGGGATAAGGCAAAGAAGGAAGGAAGCAGCATCTGCACGGCAGCTTCTGATATCTACTGATTAGAAACCTATCAGAAGAAATAATTCAGACTCTTTCAGAAAATAAGGCTTTGGGACAGACGTGAACTGATGTAAATGTCACAGTACAGCAGATACTACTAGAGCTAGAAAACCCAACATGGGCGAAGTGCTCAGACAACATTTCGTTAGTAACGTAAGTTACTAAGTTTGATCGTCCTCAGTGGGTAAGTCAGAACTACTGCCAAGTAGGAGACAACTGATGGAACAGTACTAGTGTGGCGTTTTATCCCACATGTTAATTTCTCACTTGAACTGATTAAAATGTTTTCACTGGTTTCTTCCCAAGTAAACAGCAAAGTAAGACTATACTGCTAATTGTTTGCTGTTGCTCACCTTCACCCTGTTCTGCTATTGTTCAAATTCACAAGCCAGCACTGACTTAAAAGAAAAACATTATAAAACTATATGTTAATAAAAATAAATAACCCAGCAACCACCAAACAACACGTTCAAAGCTACTGAGCCAATAGGAACATTTATTTCAGTGAAAACCTCCATGAAATTTTCCAGTCACTGCTTGGAGTAAGTAATATTGAATCAGCTAAGTGTATGTTTTATATTGTTATTTCATTTTTGCTTCTAATGGTAGATACTAGTAGTTCTACTTAAATGCAGAATTTTTCCATATTTAATAAAAATTTTATCTGAAAATCCTATGGTAAAATATAAGTTACAGTCTACAGTTAATGAAAACTAACATCTGGAATATGAAATCATGTATTAAATTGTTCCCTAAGCGTTAATGCTATTCTGTTGCATGTTGTGAATAGTCATCTTCATTTTAACGTGAACATCAAGTTATCAACTTGCATTGTCTAAGATACTGCCAGAGCCGAGCGAGAGGAAGCTGTTGGAGGAAACACTGCTACAGAAAGGCAAGAGGAAGCTCCACTTATTTAGATGTCCAGATGCAGCACGTGCATTGAAATACATTTGCCACCCACTCTTACACTGCCTTTCCTGTCTTGTGAGTTTGTGTACTTTCATACTTTCTAATCAAAGTAGTGAAATAAAGTAAAAAAGGAGAAAAAAAAATCTAGAGTACATATTGTACTGTAGGTGTCTGAAGACACTCTGCTTTTCCACCTCCCCTGTTGTTATCCAATTCAGGTGTGTTGGGTGAGACGTTCCCTGAGATTCACCTTCAAGACTACTCTTTTGGGGAGTGTAAAAGACAACCGTTGCTCATTCGTTTTGAACAGTTCAGCACCCTCAGTGTTCTAAGGCAGACTGTTTCTCATGACTACCAACAAGCCTCATGGATTCGCTGCAACATGCTCAGACTTCCTCATAAGTTTCCTCAGGGATCCAGTGTACTGGACAGTTACAGTCCCACTGATAGCAGATAAACAGATTACCTATTATTTTCAATTTAGCCTGGTTGAGCCTATTGCCAAATAACCCTAAAAAACTAATTGGATGCAAGAATTTTTATTATTCAAAGCAATAGGTTTGCTACAGAGGCACATCAACAAGAGAAGTAAACTAAAGCAAAAAGTCAGTATTTTATTATTTTTTACTACATTTCCACAAAGCCACTATTCAATCCCTACCCTAAGGGTAATGTGCTCTCTGTGTGTGTATGCATGTGTGTAATATACAGACATATCTTCACGGAAAATGTCATTTGGCAATTCACCTTCTAGTCCTTCTATGCCACCATCTTTCAAATTTCAATGAGAAGACTTCATTTATTGCACTTTACGCTCCTCCAGTTTTAATTTATTGGCTTCACATCAAGACCAAAAGTTGATTTTTTTCTATTAAGCCTCCTCTTTATATAAGCAACTATTAAGCCTGTCATACAAGAAAAGCAACAGTAGAGACTAAATTCATAGCTGTTTAATTAATTTCTCAAGTTACCAAAGTGTTCATGGCTACTGGGCTAGTGCTGGTTAATAGAAAGGCTGATGTTTTTATTACAACTACTAAGCAATTTTAAAGAAAAAACAGCATTGTATCGGTTTAAATGTTAATACTGTGATATGGTATTTCATAATACAGATCTTGGAATTGCCTTCACAAACCTCCTCAATACTCTCTCTTCCTTTCTGACTTTATCTCCACCTGACAGGGCTTGCCACCAGTGATTCAGCTGTCTGACATACCATTTATTTGCATCTATTCACTGCTTTTCCAGGTTTTTACCTGACCTTCTACATACAGAAAAGCTCTTCCTAAGTTGATCTCTAAGTCTACTACTCTTTTTATATCCTTTCTGAAGGCTCATGTTTTGATTTCAACATTCCAAATACATAGCTTTAATATACTTGGACAAAAAAAAAGAAAGCTGAGACTGGATTTTCAATAACAGGACTAAGAGCCATTTAAGACTATGCCATACTAGACATCATCTCTACTACAGAACCGCCACTGACTATTCTATTCTCTCTACTCTCCTCATTTCATCACTACGCAAAGGGAATTTTAAAATAGGTTGTGAGGTATTCCATTGTGTCATACAGTTGAAACATTTTCAGTTCAAAAGTGCTGATAGGTCATGCTTAACAGGTGTATTACATATTTAGTTCAGAAAAAAGTAATGCCTTAAAGATACCCAAACTCGGAACACAAGTTCATAATATATGCTTTACGATAAACTAGTAGTAGAATAAAGAAACATCAACCAAAAAAAGTCATACTGACATTTCAAAACTTATGCCTGCTATGAGTCAGAGCAATCAATATTGAGTCTGAGAGATTATTAGCTTGTTCTGTGTTTTTGATAGTGTTTTGAATGCATTCCTCCTAAGAGTTTTGCCAACAACATGTTCTCCTTCAGATAGTGTAAAAAGCCTGTTTATCAGGAAAAGAAACAGTAAAAGTGTAATATGAAAAAAATATAATAGTCTGCTGCAACAGAAAGTAAAAGATGCAGGAAGGAAAAGGCCTGAATATATTGAAATTTACTTAGAGGACTGCTACAAAGATATATTTTAATGCCAAAGAATTTTTTTTTTATGCTTGGGTTATTTGCACTGCAAAAAATAAGAAAAACTATCTGAAATTAAGGTATTAAAATCACAATTAAAAGAATAACATGCTTTTAGGACAAGACACAAGTCTGCAGAATCTTTTCTGGCTATGTACGATCTGTCACATGACCAGGCTTGAGTTCTTTTTTTTTTTCCCCCTTACGCACACTTTAACACTTCTGAATGAGATAACACTAAGATTGAAAAAAGGCACTCCTGCAGCTACTTAGTTAAATTTACTGAAAGACAGTCACAGTTACTGTTCATTTTCCTGCTTCTTCACATGCCTTGTTCCACTTAGGAAGTACTTATCAGAAACCCTTATTACACATATCTGTTAGATATAATGAATAAGTATGTTGCTTTAACTACCCTTTTAACCACAGAATTGACTGAAAGCAAGCAGAGATCTTAAATAGAGATCCAGTCAGTCACATCCTAGTTTGAACAAAAGATAATGTACAAAAAATTCAAGATAATGAGAAAACTCAACTGGAGTACAGGCTGATGCACCGGCATCAGGCTGATTATCCTAGACGCATTCCTCTAGGCAAAGTGACATGATAAAGATTACATTTCGAAAATTTATACTTCACAATCTCTCCCCCTCCCCTGAGATTTGGCAGATGGGAATAGACGCCAGTGATATGCCTTTTTCCAAGGTAAGTTTTTTGTTCAAAGCTGTGTCAGCTATGACATTGTCCTCTGAAATCATCTCCTTGAGTAAAATTCATCTGTTAAGCAACACATCCTAACTTCCTCAGGACATGTATCTGCAGACAAGCCACCTTTCCTATAGTGCATGTCTGCCAAGAAGGGATAGGAGGCAATGCTGACAAAAGAGATCAATAACGGTCATTAAAAACATTTGACCAAATATTACTGGAAAACTGATTCTACTAAGTTGCTCTTGTACTAAACTGTGACTTTTCTAAGCAAGGTGTAATCAACTTATTTGTAGAAACACACTGCAAACATAAAATTACAATTTCTTTTTTTTTTTTTTAACGTGGACAGTAATTCAGTGCCACAGTACAAGCACCCTATTGCTTGCATGAAATTATTTAATGAGAAGCATTCTGAAATTACCATGAAGACTCAGTGGAAATTTATTCTAATTCACTTCTCTTGAATTTTTTTCTCCTCACGCATCAACATAAGTGTCACACTTCAATTTTGGGGTGGGGGAAGAGTAGAACAATGAAAACCCCCTGATCTGCATTACAGGACAAAAACCAGAACAGCCAGCACACAGCAGAACAGTTCTGTGCTATTTTTCACAGCGTAAATTGCATCTTGATTAAGAAGTTTGCTAATGGATCATTTCACACATAATATGAAATAACAAAATCTACCTCCCTTCCTTTTCATACAGAGCTTCTCAGAAGTACATTAGGACAGGCAGGGTGTTAGAAGTAGCCAATCTTTAAGGTCCCTTCCAACTCAAATCATCCTGCAACTCTATGACCACCTATATTGTAAATAGGTTAGCTACATTCTCTCACCTTACTTATTGTGCTCTCTTTGCTTTGTTACTTTTTTTTTTTTTGCAGAGTCCTAGCAGTCCTCAAAAATTGTTGCGTTCCAGCACACTGCTTGTGGTAAAACAAACCACATTAGCAATAAACCTATGAGAAGAGAGTGAGTACCAGCATATCCCTGAAAATCAGTATACAGATTCACAGGCAAAAGAAAAATTTTTTTTCCAGGTGAAAAATGATGTTATAAATACAAGTCGCTGTTTTTATGAGAAAGTTACATTGATTCGTTTGTTGCAAAGCAGTATGGTTTAGAGTTCAGTCAAAAAGTAAAATATCAACCACAGCTATGCTCCCTGGAAGCAGGTAACAACTATTTACTTAATAACACACCAACATACACACAAAACCCCCACCAAAACCCAGCAAACCTAAGCCACCCTGATTCATAGGTTTTCTTTCTCAAAAAAGCTCTGGCTTTTGAAATTAAAATAGCTATTCCAATTCAAGTGTGGGTTTCATTAATCTTCACTGACTCTAAACAATGAGATGATAAAAATCACCTAAAAATGAAAATAATAGGGAGAGAAGAGGAACACTTGCAGCTATGAAAAGCAGAACAAATGAAAAGGTTTATGTGTATATATGTCTTTGTATTTATACACTGTGTGTAGATACATAACACATCTATATTTGTGTATATAAAATGTACACACATACAACGTACACAAACTCATATATGTGCCAGATGACCTCCAGACGTTCCTTCTAATCCAAATTGTTCTACAATATATACACAGCACGTAACAAAAGCATCAGAGAGAAAGAGGGTTTTTTCCTCTCTCTTCATCCAGTAGAGTGCAAGCACAGCAACTCTTCCCTTGGGAGCCTTTCAAAACCACTCTGGAATTTAGCACAGTGAAGCATTAAGTGTATGCTTGACTCTACCAAACATATTTTAGCTCTTTTTCAGGTCAAGGATGGAAGCAAAACCAACAGACACTGTTTATAGGCAGCACGATAACTTATTATACAACCAGCACAACATCATCATACCACTGGGGAACTAACAATGGCTTCTTATCAGCCAAAGGGAAGCTTTTAATCTTCCCACATACTACTGCAAAAACCAATGGCTAATTAGGAGCAAGTAAATTTTTATGCTTTTACATAGAAGGGTTGATAATCACAGGCTCTCCAAAGTCTAAAATTTTCCGTTGATACACAATAATGACCATTTAAGACATTATTAAAAAAATAAATTATTTAAAAGCTTTAAAATTGAATAAACATGAAAATGCATAGATTTTAACAGTGTTAAACTGAAACAGAAGCTATAAAATAACAACCTGGTCCAGATCCTGTCAAGAATCATAAGTCAAATAGCTATCAGATTAGGATACAATTGCCACAATCTGTGAAATCAGACTAATTTTGTAAATGAAGTGTTTATAAACTCCACAAAATCAAAGAAGGCGGTTCCCCAGTTAAGAATTTCCAACCTGTCTTCCAAAAGCCTCTTCAAATAAAAGTACCTATCTTTTAACTTTCATATAAATATTTTGATATACAAGTCAAAATTTTCACAATTTTGTGCCATTAGAAACAATTATGAATCTTTTTTTTTTTAGTTCTGATGATTCATCTTTACTCCACAACACTACTGTAATATAAGTTTTAACACTTTTCAGGTGAGCATGACAGTTCTGACACCCTAACCTTTACAGTAGACTGTACACAGAGCTACTTCAGCCAAGGAAACTTTCTTTTTTATCTCTTCCTTCATCTTCACACTCATGAAAATCTCTCTGGTGTCACTAACAATCCAATATCCTAAAACTTGAAAATAAAAAATGTGACATCTCACAGCTAGACAAAAACCCTGAAGTGGCAAATAGACAGGACATATGTCAAGATAGTTAAGGTAATATGAGTTTTGCAAATCAGAAGCAATACAGTTTGGTCCATGCAGATGTTAAAGCACCTGTCCTCACATAGTGCAACCTATAAAAATCCTGCTCAAGTTAGCAGATGTAAACAATTATACATTTTGCATGCCATGAAAATCAAGTCTATGATTCTATGTATTACAAAAAGCACATTAGACAACAGCAACAGAAATCAATATAATTTAACCCATCTGAAGTAGTCTTCAAATAGTATTTTCAGGAAGGCGAAGGATTCCTACTGTAAGGACGGCAGGGATTTAACTTTGGTGTTCTAAATTACATCCTGAAGTCACTGTGTTAATTGCTGACACTGGTAAAGACTCTCCCCCTGTTCCTCTGAACCACACCAGTTGTGCATGTCTAGGAAATTCCAAACAGGCAATATCAATACTTTGTTTAAAACTTGACTCAAACATCCTAAAATAATCTTTTGTAAAGTTCTAAGTAACTATCAGCCAATCAGTATTAATTCAGCAGCAAAGCTCAAAATAAAACTGAAAGTAATATGACAGATATCAAAAGCTCATTGTAGATTTCTGAACCAAGAGATGACAGACTATACCTTAGCCATTTGTTAAATAGTTTCTCTTTGGAAGCTTCAACAAAGAACTTTTAAAGAAAATTCAGTCCTATGCTATTTCTACCTATGAAAGTCATTTTTAAAAGATACATTATAGCCCAAACACAAAAGATCACCACAGTTTTTATACTGGTGCTTTATGACATGCATCCGTCCCTTTAGATATCTATAAGTTTGGTGTTTGGGGTTGCCTTTTTTTAAGTTTTTAAAAATAAATATTCTACTGCAAATACTGCATCTTTTTTGTGTATTGCATAGTTTGATCACCAAAAAGT
>VXBO01004480.1:172600-186926 GCA_013400135.1 Rhinoptilus africanus | reverse complement strand
AAAGTCAGAAGTTTTTCCAACAGCTATCACACTGATGTCTGAGGTCATATTATCAACTCCCTTATTAATTATAAGGAAGTTCTCACTACTAACGGTTAGCAACTTAACACATCATTTAAATTTGTGTGTGAATACCTTATTGTCTTAACTCTAACTCCTCTTGATGCATTTATAGCACAATTTATATATATATATATCTATATATCAATCACCTGAGAGTGCACCTTCTCTTAAGAGAATATTTGGAGCTCTCCTGCCCTCAATGTCTTTTTTCATATGTCTACCCCCGCTCAGAAAAAGAAAAAAATCCACCCCACTTCTTTCCTTGTGCCTATTTTCCTTTTTTTTTTGCTTTCTGTGCATGTTTCACAAATGCCTTACATACCTCATTGTGTTTATTTTGTCACCTTTATACCTTGCTACCGTTTTACCTGTAACTAAAAAAAATGGCACGTGTCTTTATCCAAAACAGTTCATCAATTATGTTTAGAAAGTGAATCATTTTTCTTTTCTTTCTCTCATACAGAAGCCATCCAGTTATCTGCCTCATTAGATTACAAAATATAATTCTGCAACTTCTACAACCAAAATTGGACTTAATATTCTTGGACCTGGTGACAGAGCACAAACACTCCCAGTAACTGTACCAACTCTTGGATCTTTTTTTAAGCAGCCCTCACTTATTTTTCTCTTGCCTCTTCTGTTTCATATACTTACACGCAAAGCTGGCATATGGCAAAAAAGACTCTCTTAATACTTTAGATTGAAGGCACCAGTCCGGTGAGTGGTATTCTTGGACCAATTTCTGACCCAGCCATACGTATGTAACCCTGCTGTCACTAGTGGCAGTCCCATCTAGCAAGAATCTTGCCTTTTGAGGAACACACATTTAACAGTATCTTTCTGCAGTGTTATTTTACCCTTTACACATTAAAGAGGAAGATTTTCTGAAACAGTAAAATTGAAGATACTGACTCAGAAATCTATGTTGTCTACCCTATCTTTGTAAGGATCTCTGTTGATTCTTCTAATGGAGCACATATTACTGATAAACAACTACCTCTCAAAGCTGTGGAATGCCAAGGGTACTGCTGTAACAAAACCTTGTGAAAGCTTCTTTCCAATGTATACTTTATTTAATCCGTGTTTTTCTAGAGCAAACAGCACTATGCCAAGGCACAGAAATAAGAAGGTGTGGCACCACAGTAGGTGAAACAAACTCCTATGCAGTTCTCAAATCATTTACTATAAGCAAGTAAATTTGTGAAAGTAGCAGTAGAGGAAGTAATTAGGAAATACAGAGGAAGTAGATTCACCTTTGCAGGTTGTAATCTTTGACTTCTAAATCAATCTTCAGTAAATATAGCGAATGCTGTCTAGACAAACTATTGAAATAAAATTTCATCTTTAAACAGCGGTGGTTGACCCCAGTCCGCAGCCAAACACCCACCCAGCTGCTCGCTCACCACCCTCTCCCATGGGATGGGAAGAAAGTAGAAGGCAGGCAAGAAACTCATGGATTGAGATAATGGTAGCTAAAAGGGAAAGAAGAAGCTTTCAAGCAAAGCAAAAAAAAAAAAAAAAAAAAGGAGGAATTCATTCACTGCTTCTCATCAGCAAGCAGACGTTCAACCACTTCCTGGCAAGCAGCATGCATAACTGTTGCTTGAGAACACAGATGCCATAACCACGAATGTACCCCCTTCATCTTCCTTTCCATGAGTTTTTATTGCTGAGCATGATGTCATGTGGCACAGAATATCTCTTTGATCAATTTGAGTCAGCTGTCCCAGCTATGTTCACTCCCAACCTCCTGCCCACCCATGCCTACTATATTCTTTGTTTAGAGCTAAAAATCATAAATTTTTCAGGAGGCAAGGGTTTTTTAATGGCTTTTTTTTTCAACAGATAAAAACCCCTCAAACATGATAAAAGAACCTTTTCTTCTGCAGAACTATTTTGTGGTGAACTTACTTCCTCCAGAACATATGGGTATAACACAAGACACTCTCATAGATATCTCTGACATTTTGGGTTCTATCAGTAAAGCAGCAACATGCTTTTATACCTAATACTTTTCTGATTAATAACTAAAGGACTCCAGCTGCAGTTAGCTTACTATGTGAAGTGGAACCAAAGCTTCCTTGCCATCTAGGAGAACAATCAAATATTTATAGAAAGATGTAAAGAAAATTTTAAGGTTGACACTACAACAATGCTCGCATGAAGATCAACATCTGTCGATGTTAGCACTCTATGTGAATATCTCAATTATTATAATCCTACCGCATCATACCTATGTGTATACTCAGAGGAGGAAAGAGAGAAAAGTAAGTCTTCTCTTTTGTATTTTTACCAAGTATGGTTCTAGTTCATTATCTGACTTTAATTTCCAGAAGACTGTGGCTTGAAAAAGAATTAAACTCAGTGCCTGCACAATCCTAGTATATTTGTTAACTATTTTATAGAGGAAAATTACAAATGGAAGAAAAAACCCATCTAGTGAAAAAACTCAAGTTATGATTTCATGTCACTTTTCACAGTTTGAGAACCCAAACATTTATCTTCTAGAATACAACTTAGGTAAATGAAATACACTTAAAAGCCAACAGTTTTGTCATCAGTCACTTTTGCAGACCTGAGGACAAGACCCACATTAGGTGTTTCAGGCACAGCACTTTTCTCACACACAACTTTTTCTAACAGAGATCTTACACATGCACGCACACTTGCAAACTTTCTTGGTTTTCTCTCAAAGATGATCTGCCTCTCATTATTAATGTCATAGCTATATCTTGGTCATAAAATAAAATGTTATGCAACTACATAAAACAGAATATATAGTACCTTATTAAAACTGTGAGTAGGAGGCTTATTACTGGTAGCTACAGATTGGTATGCTGTAGGGGTCAAGACAGGACTTCAAGAACTCTGCTGCTGGATTTATGAAGAGAAGTTTATTGCAAAACAAAGCCCAATAAATTTCATTTACACTAAAAGCAGCCGCAAGCGTGAGGAAAACGACACAGGTCTAGCAGAACAGCCAACTGTAACTAGCTCAGATAAAGAGAGATTTCCATTTCTTGGCACAGTAACAAATCCTCAAGCAGAGAGGGGCTAGGGGTGAGATTTTTTCCTCTGTAAGTAACTTAATGAATGAAGTACTAATTAACATTATGGCATTGATAAATGGAGAGAGAGATTAGGGATGTACTCGATATTCAGGCCTTCCCAGATGGACCGTCAAAGCCACATTAATTCCTATCTCATTGGAGCATCTGCTTCTCCCATAATCCATTGCCCCTTGGTACAAACAACACAAACTGTTGTGACTCAATTCGATTTATATCAATCTAATTTCTTTTAATCCAATTTGTATTCCAATCTACTACCTTCTAATCACTTAAATCTTCAGCCTCCATCTGGTAAATTTTCTCTCAAAATTAAGCGAGCAGATGCCTCTGCAATTGTCTTCCACAGGCAGGCTAATCATGCCCTCGCAGTGGCCTACAGAGCACGCTGAATAGGTACGTGACTTACAGCATTGCCCTTCTTATTACAAACATGGCGATGCAGGAAGGCCATTTTGTCTGTCATTAATTGGTTGATTTGCATAACACTGCCAGGGAAAGATGCCTAGGAAACAAAAGCCAAGAGTAAAAAGCTTCAAGAAGGCAGCATGACATGCTCACCATTTGTCACACGGCCATTACACTTTGAACCATCTATTGTTTGAGGTAACAAATACGGAACTGGATTACAGCTAAATACATAACAAACATCTACATACAATATTGAGTTGTATGATTTTTGGCATCGCTGCCATTGAACTTGGAGGGAGCAAGGGGGCTGTCCAAACAGAATTCTGAGAAAAATGCGTGAACCCAAGAAAATTAGAAAGCACAAACCTCCAAACTTCACCACTCCACCCCCAGCCAAGTAAATTAACTTTTACACAGCTCCATCTACATATGCAAATAAAGCCAGACTTAGTGACTACCAAAAGTTAGAGTCCTTCAGGTTTCCCCAAAACTGTCCCTGAGACAGTAAGTGCCACAGGCTATCCAATACATAATTAGTAGTATAAGAAAAAAAATTAAGAATGAAGATAACCTTCTCAGCCAAGGACAGTTAAAAATTCTGAACCTAAAGTAAAAGGCTACAGGAGTAGTGCCACTCCTTTAAAACCAGTTGCCTCACTGCGAATACAATGTTGATCTTTCCCCTTCATCAATGTCACATCATGTCCAGAAAGCTCAAGGTAGGTACAGCACAAAGCGTATATTCAAGTGTTCACATGATAATGGACTGCCAAAAGTTATAGTCTAAGTTTTTTCAAACCTGTTATTCAGAATCCCAGGAAGACAGAAATGGAATATTAAAGGCGCCGCTTAACTTTCCCAAGCAATGTTAAGTGAAAAGAAATGACAAAAACATAACAGGTACTTAGTAAATAGTGAGGAAAGCACAAGAAAGAACAGGCTGGGCCAGTGGAGGAGACACAAGAGTACCCTCTCTATCACACATAAGCAGGAAAAAGAGGAAAGAAAATTTCCACTTGGCACTCGTTGCCTTGCATCGTGGGCTACATTCTTCTTGATCCTCAACTACTTAGGTAACATCAGCTATTAAACAACACTCTACAGATTCAGAGGGAGGCATAGCACCGTTTTGCTATTACAGCTTCTATATAAAGTATGTAGCTCCACATTTGTCAGCAAAATATAAATCAGAGTAACACGGAAGGGTCAGCCTCAAATCTTCATCTTAAAAAAAAAATAAATACTTGTGTCATCCAAATTTTCAGTAGCTGGAAGATGAGCTTACCAGGATGATTTGCCTGGAGTTTGCTACTGCTTCCTTCTTTCAAGTCTTTCACATCTACCCCTGATTAAGAGGTTTCAGTTTTCAGCTAATAGGTACCTAGTAAATTTTTCATGACCTGAAGGTAGCGGACAGTATAAATACAATGGATCCAAACCAGAGGATGCTTGAGAAGGAAAGGGAGGGTGCGCTTGGTTAAGGAGGGGGTGGAGTGGGCAGTCTTTCTTCCCCTCCCACAAGCTGTCAAGTCCTTCTGTGCACACCCCCTCCCTCATCACTGCTAAAAACCTTCCTCTCTGTGCCTGCCATGACAGGTGGTCCAGATTTTCACTTAGAAAATCTGGCCACCCTATGTTTGCAACACCTCCCCGCTTAGTATCATCTGTGAATTTAATTAGCATGCAGTTTACCCACTCGTTCAGATTATTAACGAAGATGTTAAACAAGACACAACCCAAATAAAAAAGATCCCCATAGCAATCCAATTGATGCCTCTCTTTAAATCAGTTTACTCATACCTATTGTAACCATTTATTTACAGATGTCACCAATGGTTCATCTACATGACAGCATGGATACCCAAGCAAATTTGCTGGGGTTTTTTTCCAGCTAAAAGGTTGTGATATACTGTGTACAGTAGAATTACATTGAACAGTCCCTGCCTCCAAAGTCCTAGTTTTCCTCTACCCAACAGGTTGTTTCATCACACTACAATGTCTACCCTCTTCCTTCTTCTGTTTCATCTGCCTCTCCTCAGCAATATACACAGAATGATGAATGCTGGTCAGGAAAAAATCATCATAATTTGTGATTATTTCTAGTGTCATAACCTAAAACCATAGAAACCAGGTCCATAGAAATTTGGCAGAGGGAGACAGAATTATTAGAAAAGCAAGATATATAAATTGGGTTTGAAATGAAGGATTAGCAGCAGTGAGAACTATGCAAGGAATATGTAGGGGGAAAAAATACTTTTTATTCATGAAGAGTAATGCGAGAATACTGCTCTGAGTCAGTAGCTTCAATAAGAGCATTACAGTTTTATTCATCAGATAAGCAGAACTACAATGCAGTTTTGAAATTAAAATAAATTTGATGGAGTTTCATCAATAAAGTATATCACATCTGGGGAAAAGACAAAGAAGAATGCCACAAGAGAACCCTCCACACAAAGAAGACTTAAAATTTGAGAAAACTTTACAGAACTTATATTTACCCTCAGATATAAACATTACATCTATTTCTATATACAATACAGACACACTTACATACACACACCCCTTTATTCATAAGAGAAATCTAAATTGTAGCTCAAAATGTTAAGCATTTGCAAATAAGCATTGGTACTTTGCAAAAGTACCATAATACAAGAAACAAGTGAACATTTGAATGTCCAAAGCCAAATGCAAATCCTCTCTAAAACAGGCAGCCACACATACCACATAAATAATAAAAGCTTTCTCTGAGCTTATCTACGGAATATTTATTTTTCTTCTAGTCCTTTCTTTAGAAGGCTGCTAAGTAGTTGCAAAAGTTTACCTCAAAGTAGTTCCAATGAACTTAATTAACATTTCAGAGCCTCCCTATGCCTATTTCAAATAACAGACAGGACAGCTCTGGACATTCCATTCTGACTGCACTGTAGTACACAGCATAAAGCAAGACATCATGATCTTCCCAGGTAATACCACAACAAGAGTGAAGGAAATAATAGAAGCAGCACAACAGATTTCTCCTCCTAATCAAAGTTTTATTCTGAGTGTAAATAGCCTAAGTAGAGACTAAAATAAACTTCAGTCCTGAAGTAAAACTGAAACAATTAAGCAGCAACTTCCTCTTACTGACCAGCAGCACTCTCTCCCACTTCTTAGCAGCTCTTAAACATAACGCTCCATACCATGCTATCATACTATGTGCTTTTACAAACAGATGAATAGGAACATAATTGACTTGAAAGACATATTTCAAGTAATATAGTAGTAAACAGAAACCTAGGATAGGTGAGAGTACACTGCACTATGAGAATACTTAGAAAAATAATGGAAACAGTAATTTCTGCCTGCTAATATAATTCTCAAGTCAGTTTGTATACAGATAGATCTACACTAAATACCACTGTTTATCTGTATAATTATAAAAATTTCATCCCAATTTTATAAAGCAAAGTTCAATTTCATAATAAAAGGCACCTATAAACTTTCCTTTGCCCTCTTAGAAAGCATAAGACCCCATATTTATACTCAAGACTTACATTATCAGCAAACAAGTGAGCACAAGAATGAGTTTAATTGTAACATGACTCAAGATTTTGTAGAAGTATATTCTTAAATTTATTTTTTTTCTTCTCCTTAACAACCCTTTCTTCTGAAATGAGGTCTTAAACAGAGCTCTCAGTTCAGGTGTCTAATCTACACATAAAAGCTTGTTTGATAGTAAATGGAGAAAGAATTCAGCTCCAGAGATGCATACCATCCTAACACAGTTTTTAAGGTCAGTAGGAAGATAAACCATTAGCACAAGCCTCTCCAATAACTACGGAACAAAACTGACATTAAATTAGACAATTTTACGTGGCCTGTCTCAGCGGGACTGAATGACTCTACAATCAGAAAATGTTATTCTCTTTCAGATTATTCAAACAATGCAACCTGCCACATTTTTTCATAACTCAGGTGTGTACAATCTATTTGAAAACTGAAACAAGCACACCTATAAGAGACTTCCACTCTCCAGAACAGACATCACTACATACTAGCTAACCCAGCTCAATCTAGAGATATTACAGATATCCACAGAAAGAAAAGGGGCAGTGTATCTAACTATTAAGAGGAGTCAAAGAACCTATGAAACATAAATGCCACATCTGCTAGCTCCTCTACACCAAAGAAACAGTTGGTGTTAATGCACGATTAAGAGCTGAGAGGAATGCAACACAAGTGTATGCAGGTGGCAGAGGTCACTGAGGGATAGTATAAAGGAAAAAGAGGGTCAAGTTATTATCTGGAATGCATCCACAGGGCACAGCCATCTTTTAAATCAGTTTTTATAATAGCCATGCCTGTATTGATTTAATAATATCTTTATGCTACAGATTTACTCAGCACACCATGAAAAAACTACATCAAAGATTGAGCTGTGAAATCAGGTCTTTTTTCTTCTCCTTACACAACATAAGGAGAGATTGAAGGCTTTCAAGATAGGACATATTCTATTTAAATTGCTTTACTAGACTTGTTTTATATGAAAAGGCAAACATCTGTCACGCAAACATCATCAAGTTTTTCAATTACGAGTCTTTGGGTAAAATAACATGACCACTAAAAAATGAAATTCGACTTTTAAATGAAAGTGATTAATATGTCTCTGTGTACACAAGAGGTAACATACTGAGTCTTTTATCTTTAAGCGTATATTAACATACACATAAAGCCAAAATGTAATGAAGAGAAAATATCTATGTGAAAGTATGGTGGCATCCCACTGGACAGTGCAGTACTTTAGAGTAGTAGGCCTCTAAAGACAAGTTTTCAAGAATAAGTATTTACTGTAAATCACAAACATGACAAATGAAATACTCATAGCCACATCTCATTAACACGCAAAGAAAAACAGCCAATGCTGACTTAGCGCCATTAACTTCACTGAAGCTAACACCTTACTTAAAAGGAAGGCAAGACCAGGATCACACTCCCCATAGGCAACCATTCCCAAGTATAGCCTTTTTGCCACTTGCAAAGCAG
Source organism: Rhinoptilus africanus (assembly GCA_013400135.1). Taxonomy (NCBI): domain Eukaryota; kingdom Metazoa; phylum Chordata; class Aves; order Charadriiformes; family Glareolidae; genus Rhinoptilus; species Rhinoptilus africanus. The sequence goes on along the minus strand of VXBO01004480.1, from coordinate 178,362 downwards.
TTGGCAAAAACCTATTCCTGGTATATCAATAATTGCCACTGACTGCTTGTTCCACCATTTGCCTCCCTCCTCCAGAATGATAAGAATAAGAACTATAGTTCAAAGGGGCAGAAACAAACAATACAGGTCATTTTAAGTGCTAAGGTCAGGCTGTATGTTTCAGGGTAGGGAAGGCTGAAGTAAAACAGTTACAAGTTACCAGTGACCCTGGAAAGGAAGTTACTTAATATTCATAGTGACAGAAAAGAAGAAAGGATTAATCATGTGGAATTAGCATTTTCACTGGGGAGCTTGGTTGAGTCTTGTGTTCTACTTTGAGAAGAAGACGGCTGTTTCACATAGCATTTTACATCCCTCATTTATCGAAACATTGCAGCTTGCTCTTAACTGTCATTAACTAATGAATAATGAAAGACTTCTTTACTTTTACTTGAGATTAATCATGCAGCTCCCTTGGTCTTTCCATGCCTGAATGTATGTTCTGAACCATTTTTTTTCCTCCCCCCCCTTTTTTTTTTAATAATTCATGTGGGATAAAGAAATCTGTTTAATTAGATTTCAATTCTATAGGGGAAAAATGGTCTCTATTGAAAGGGCATCACCTAGTATTTTCACCTCACAGTTATAATGTTGCAGTGGCACAGGCACTATTATCTCTCAAATTGTGTCACAGTTATGTTAATTTCAAGCTCTCTCTTATGTTACACAAATTAATGGTTAAAAAAAAGTCAGCACTCCAGTAACCTAGCGCAGAGAAAAATGGTGTAAAAATTAATTGAAACAATTACAATATGTAGATGTTATAATTACTGTTCTAAAATTAAAATACAAATTGTTGTGTACCACTAACATATTAACATCTTAATGCAGTTGGTTTAGAATCACTTGCAAATTTTTTCACGACTCTTCCCTTTCCATGCCCTCCTCCATACATTCCTGACTTTTCAATTACAGATAGAAAACAAATTATTTAAAAATGCTGGTTTTCCCCATAGTGAGCACATGAATTAGTACAGCATCTAGAGCTACTTAATGGAGTCAGATAATTTCAACATTTTATCCCTGTAGAACTTGCCCCACCACATCAGACCCTAAATACATCGTTTACTTGATGATCATGCTTAAAGTGAGTGAAAACCAACAAACCTGGTGCAGTTGTACAAAGCTGCATGTGGGCAAAAAAATTCCCTCACAAACAGCAGCAGGTGATCAGGTTACACCTTGAAGTACACACTTTGATTAAGCATTCCATATTTTATTTGTGCAGCTACAATGGCCTTCATGGTTAGAAAAATCATCCAGTCTTATTGGGGTGCAGAGGTGGGAGGGAAAAAACAAGCAAAATAAACCCACTCCCTTCCTTCTTCTCTCTCAAAATAATCAGAACAAAGGCAACCAATGCTTTGCAAACCTCTTCTTGTTTCTCATGCTTTAATAAGCCCTTTCCATGATCTGCATCTTCCTCAGTGTCTATCGGCCTAACAATTATTACAGTACAACACAACGTTGTTCTTGGCACTAAATGCCCAAAACATTGTGCCTAATGTTTTACAATACAGTGGATTTCTCTGCACATAACCAATTGTGGATGATTACAGAAATCAGCATGTTTTCTTTTACTATCTATTAAGCATTTTCATCCATCAGCTACAAAGTGATCTCTTGCTTTGTTCAGTCCACTTTAAAAATGACTTAAATAGCAGGTGCTTTCCATTATCTTACCAGAAAGAGGGTTCCATACTGAATACAAGAATAAAATGTCATGTACATAATGCTAGTGAATTATATCCAGTTGAGCCACATTCTGTTACACTTCCAGAAGACTCATAATCATTATAGCTCCTCATTTAACTGCATTTCCATATCTTATGTTAACTCTAATTTTAAATTTCAAGATTGAGATAAATTAGTTGCAACACTACATCATGCTTTTTGTAAAATACAGGCATACTTTAAATTATAATCCACATCTTCAGTATTTTGTCTGAGAAGATGAAGAAATCCGTAAAAGATGAGGAAAAAACCATATACAGTTGACAACAGTAACAGTCCTTCCAATACTTTTTTTTAACCTCCTCTGGCATACTCCCTTTCAGTTGCTCATAAAACTTCTTCCAAATTCTCCCTAATCTCTTGTCATCACCTTTCAGTTTTCTCTAGTTTGCTAACACAGTTTTAAGTCAACAGACCTAGAACTGCACGTGTTAGAATGCTAAATTTCCCCCCTCTGCAGGAAGCTGGCACAAAGTTTATGCTCAACTGAAGTTTCGGCTTCGCTCTGTTCTCTTGTGAAACTGATGTAATAGCTTGTCATTCCGAAAAATGCAATGCTTTACTAAGCCACACCATTGATCTCTCATGTTGAGTATCCTCCGTTTTGCAGTGGCTAATTTAACACATGTATCCTAAACTTATGTAGGGTACACTGTACTAAAGGTGAGTATAAAAATGCCTTTCAGACATCTCTGGCAATCATCTTATTTCTTAATGCATATGTTCTGATTACTGAATTTTTCTGCATTACAACTCATTTTCTTTCTTAACCGTATTACAAACTTCCCGAGGTCCCTTTGCATTAGTAAAACTGCGTAACTTCACTCCCTTCAGATCTAAAAGCCTAAATCATCATTTTCTTGCCTATTTTAGTGTAAAATTCACCATTTAAGATTATCTTTAACAAGAACATTTTCATCCAGGCTAAATTCACACATATTTAACATTAGTCTTTGCTTCTTCCTGCTGCTGCTACCTAAAGGAAGTGATATTATCACAGCCTGCAGAATATGCTCTTTCAAAGCAAAACTGATAACTCTGATGATTTTCAAAGAAAGCTACATTAAACCATAACTGAACAGGTAAAATTGTGGCCAAAAACCGCACATGTGATTCTTTCCCTTACAAAAAACCACCACCACCACCAAAAAAAAGCAGTTATATAAACTGGATCTTCATTTTTCTGCTGTTACAGAAAGTATAACTTCCTTGAATATCATATATATTATTTTGCTTTCAAGTTCTCCCCTGGAAGTATTTTTAAACTTAAAATGGCATTATACTGTTTTCAGTCATCTTATTTTTGTTCAAGAAAGCTGGACATTTCCTCACAGGAAGAGCATTGAAATAGAATAGTATAAAATTTTGATGTTTGTTACATAGCACCATAAACGCAGATTTCCTATCCTACAGATCAAAGTAACAAGAAATTCTATCACTTTGAGACAGGGTATCATATATAAGGACAGCTAAGCACAGTGGGAGCTATAAAATAGTGCTCTCTATTTCTGTCACCCCTTTGTTCTCCCTGTGGATGGCAAAACGTTTATTTGCTTGGATTCCACACTGATTGAATTCTTTCCAAGCCAAATTCATTTTGTCAGGGTACATATGCCGCTCCAGCACCCATGTAAAGTCACGTGCACTCCTAAACACAGGACACATGAGTTCAACTCCAGACTGTATAATCATTACGCCACATGGCGGATATTTCAATCATCGTTTACCACAATTCGTCTATTTTTAAAATGCAGATGTTGGCACAACTCCTTTGTGAAACATTTTGAAATCCACTGACAAAAACATCGTGTAACAACTAATGCTGTCAGCTTACTAAGGTGTCTTCCTGACCTACACCCTGCATGCACAGATGGCTTACAATAACGTATGGCTGATACCACTCTGGTCTTGCTATGCCACTGCACAGTCATAGGGAAGATTTACCTGCAAATTCTTGATCTGTTGTGTTTGAGCCTTACCCTCTGTCCTCTTGGAATGCCTGGAAGCTCCAGGTTTCTAGAGCCATTGAGAGATGATTTTACTTTGCCAGGCTTTATGTTTCTAATGTTACTTCAGCCACAAAATGAAACTGTTTCACAATTTCAAACTAATTTTGCATACTTCACATGGAAATTCCCAGAGCACTAGTTTTTATTACTACAATACCTTAACCAATTTATACATTTGGAGATGTAAAAAGACCATACAAGAACTTTATCTATTAATTATCTTTAATTTTTATATTATATATGTATATATACATATATAAACACACACATTTTCTCACTGGATTAGCAAGATTTTCTGTTTCCTAAAATGCCAAAAGGAAAACAGTTTATTTACTTCAAAAAAAAAATGAGTGCATTATAAGTCTGGAAGAATATTGACAATATTCATGCAGCAGACAAAGACACATAGGCTGATATCAGAAATTAAGGTCCTCGATGCTTCAGAGCAGGGCTTATACCCCAATTTAGCATTCCATCAGAATTTGTGTGTTATATACCCATATATCCCATAATCTACAGGGATAATGGAACAATTTTTGTCACATAGAATAATCTAGACACTGACAGCATCACCTGTTATTTTAGTTACTGATATATTTACACTAGAAAGACCTTTTCTTGTACTGGAATCAATTTATAGGTTATATAACTGATTCCAATAGACAGGATTATCAAGCAATGTCACTTCACCTTGCAGTGTAGCTTAGTAAAAAACTACCAATCTAAAATGCTTTCCACACTTTATCAGAGAAGACTTAACTTCAGACAAGGCCTTTGCTGTGTGTTGTAAACACAGTTGCAGGGTCTTACACCACATCTCAGAATGCGGGAAGTACCAGAAAGATCAACAGCACTATTGAAAATTAATTATTTATGGAAACTCTGTAATGTATATTTACTTATAGGACTACACATTGTGTTCCCATCATTTTTTCCTGAAAAGTCAAATGTTGCTTCACTGCCTGCATGCTATTTCTCAAAAAAAAAAAAAGAAAAAATAGTCATCTAATTAAATTTCAAGCATCCTTGACATTAAACAAGTTGATTAAAAAAAGACAAATGGAATCTGCTGTCATCAGGGATGACCCCTTAAAGAAAAATAAAGCCTAGCAATTCCTATGCACTGAAAGACTGCTTTCCTAACCAGTGCTTCCTAGAGTGCTCCTCCTCATAATAAAGTGCAAGTCTGCAAGTCCTATCACAAAGTCTCCCAGGCATTCGGTAACTGCAACCCTCAAGCGTATAAATAACTATTTTTTCCCATCTGTGTACTTTTTGTCTGCTTTTAGCCCTTCTCTTGTAACTTCCATATTGTTCTACTATACACCATAGCAGTTTAAGGAAAGCACTGCTCACTTGATGAATTCCTTCTTAACAGTAGAGTGAAGATAACCATTTGACAGAATGTTATCATAGAATCATAGGGCTGGAAGGGACCTTAGTAGATCATCTAGTCCAACCCCCCTGCCAGAGCAGGGCCACCTTAGAGCAGGTTGCACAGGAATCCATCTAGGCAGGTTTTGAATGTCTCCAGAGACGGAGACTCCACCACCTCCCTGGGCAGCTTGTTCCAGGGCTCTGCCACCCCCAAGGTAAAGAAGTTCCTCCTCATGTTTAGGTGGAACTTCCTGTGCTCAAGTTTGTGCCCATTACCTCTTGTCCTGTCACTGGGCACCACTGAAAAGAGCCTGGCCCCATCCTCCTGACAACCACTCTTTAAGTATTTACAAGCATTGATAAGGTCACCCCTCAGCTGTCTTTTTTCCAGACTGAAGAAACCCAATTCCCTTAGTCTATCTTCATAGGAGAGGTGTTCCAATCCCCTAATCATCATGGTAGCCCTATGCTGCACCCTCTCCAGCAGTTCCCTGTCCCTCTTGAGCCGGGGAGCCCAGAACTGGACACAGTACTGCAGGTGGGGCCTCACCAAGGCAGAGCAGAGGGGGAGGATGACCTCCCTCCACCTGCTGGCCACACTCT
>VXBO01004480.1:147589-172345 GCA_013400135.1 Rhinoptilus africanus | reverse complement strand
ACTAGGCCCAGTACTGACCCCTGGGGAACACCACTCGTGCGTGGCCCAGCAATGACTTCCACCAGCTCCCTCAGCACTCTCGGGTGTATCCCATCAGGGCCCATGGACTTGTGAATGTCTAATTGAACTAATTGATCCCTCACTTGATCCTCCTCCACCCAGGGGAAGTCTTCCTCTTTCCCTGTTACTTTCTCCAAGGCTTGGGGCTCCTGAGGGCTGGGCTGGGTAGTAAAGACCAAAGCAAAGAAGGCATTCAATAACTCCACCTTCTCTGCATCCTCCATCACCATGGCTCCTGTCTCATTCAACAGTGGGCCCACAACTTCTCTGGTCTTACTTTTGCCTTCAATATACTTGAAGCCCTTCTTGATGAGCTTGACATCCCTTGCCAGATTTAGTTCCAGGGCAGCCTTGGCTTTCCTCATTACATCCCTGCATGTCTGGCAGCATGCTTGTAATCTTCCCAAGGGGTTAGGCCATTCTTCCACTTAGTGTAAACTTTCTTCTTCCACTTGAGCTTGCTCAGAAGCTCGTTGCTCAACCAGGCAGGCCTCCTGCGTCCCTTGGCTGATTTTTTGCTCTTAGGGATGCACCGATCCTGAGCTTGGAGGAAGCGGTCTTTGAATATAGCCCACAGAAAGCTGGGCTACTAGCTCAAATGCGTTTTAACTAAGATGCTGTTTTTCCACCAAAACGCAGGACTGGATTTTTGTCAAAATGAATGGTCACCAAATCTTTGACTACATAATAAACTTAAGGAAGGAAGGCTCACAACCACAGTCATATCAAGATTCGCATTTGACACACTATTATATAGTCTCTCACATAGCACACTCTCCCTCCTCCCTACAGCCCCCTTCTATGCTCCTCAGCAGCTCCATAGCTCACAGTCTATTCCCCTGCAAGCTTTTCTTTGAAGCCTGCTCAGTAGGGAAGCTGTCCTCCCTCTACAAAAGCATAGGGTGATTTTTCTAACTTCCATACAAATGACCCGCTTCCTTAAGAGCTTTTGAGCATCTGAGATGAGACCTTATTATTAGGCAGAAGAGGTATGCAAAGCCTCTCCTGTAGCCCACTCCATTAGTATTAATCAATATTAATTTATAATTGGATAAAGGTGGCTTTTCAATGAGAAATTATTTCAACCTCTCCCCCTCCACCTGCCCCCCAACAAAAAAGCCCCACAGCTTTCATTATATTCAGATACCGGAACACTGTGTCTCTGCACAGAAGTAATTTACAGATCATCTTTGCATTCAAAACAACTTACCAAGTAGAAGTGATCCTACAGAGAACAATTTGGTGAATCCAGGCTTTCACTTCTTGCATTGGAAGCATAATTGAGAAACACTTCTAAGCATGAGGAATCAACTGCTTTCAAGAATCAACAAACAAGGACTAGAAAAAAAGTGATTGTTGTAATGGTCAAATGGGAGCACTTGGCTTGCAGTTCAGTGTGAGTTTCAACCAGTTTTATTCACTTATTGCCTCAAGGAACTTCAGCTGCTGTTGCACCTATAAGATCAATGCTGCTAATTGTGATGAAAATTATTCAGGACAGCACAGAGCCTCCCATTAATGATGCCTGCTAGAAGAAAGTCAGTTTATCAGCTATTGTAAAGGTTAATGTCAATATCAAATGCAACAACCTCAAGTGATTCTATCACTAGCCTTGCAGGCAAAAATCACTACAGTGGTGCAAAAAGCTTCAGAAATGCCTGTATTTTAAAACTTATTTTGGTGTCCTGCTCAACAGGTGCCAAGCCCATGTTTCTTATATAACTGTCTTTCATTTGAGTGTAGAAAGAAAACACATCTATAGCGATTCCTTCAGTTCTGTCAGTACTCTTTAATAACACTGGGCAAGAGAACTGATGTATGGATAGATACCACCTAATACTACAGGAAATGGTTTGCTGGAATGATTTTGTTACTTCGACTCAGAAAGACCTCAAAAAGCAAAGAGCCAATAAGCGCTGGGTTAAAATGAAAAAAAAAAACCAAACCAAAACAACAAACAAAACCAAACAGCTGGCTAAATTCACAAAAGAAGTTAACCACAAAAAAAAGTGCCTGAGGAAGTCAGTAAGCCACAAACACTTGGAAGTTAGGAATGACTCAAAGTGCTTGCCACATTTTTTCCTTTCCAAAATGCATTGTTCAGCAACCATGAGACATGTGGCTTGGTGTGAGCCAGCCACACCTTACTGATTTCAAATAAAAAGTAATCATATATAGTAATGGCTGAGAACTTTAATGATATATAAAAGAAATGCATATCACATGTACTTTTCTATATGCATTGTATAAGAGCAACATTAATAACTTGTAAGACCAAAGTCACCATATATACCCAGCATATACTGAAAAACTAGAATGAAATTCTTACTAGTTCTTAATAGCTTACACGGTTTAAAAGATCATACACTAGCTGTCAGAGGAATAGCTTCATTGTTCATTATTTGAAAACTACTTCTTAAATGATTGTTCACTTTTATATTGGATCCAATTAAACCAGTATTCTTTGTTACAAATAACATCTTGGTTTCCCTACCAGTAAAACAGAACACATAGGTGCAACACCTCATTTAATAATTACCTACGTGGATGCACATATATAAACACATATCAAAATCAGTACCAACAACAGTATATTTTAAAGAGCACAAAAAGTTACCTCATGGTCTATCTGCCAAAACCCAGACTGCTCCACTCGGGCTGGTAAGTGTAAAATACCTTAACATCTGCTTGAACATTTTTCAGCAAAGATGCATTTGAAATACAGATCAAGGTGGTCTGTCTCACTACAGAACCTGCTGCTGATATGATAAGAAAGCAAGGGAAGGAATCAGAGGCAGCACGCATGTTTCTTAACTTTTTGATACCCGCTTGATCCCTGCCTACAAAGTTAATGTGTTCTGACAAGATCACAAATCTTTCAGGAAAAAAATCATTTTATAAAGGAGGTTATCCAGTCATGTGCACCTCCTCCTGCTCTTCCCAACTAATAATTACACAAGTTCAGAGACAGACTGACCATGAAGCCAGCTGGCACCAAGTCTTCTTACTTTTCAGCGGAGAAACTTCTTTTTCTTACTTAGGCTTTGGGCTTTTGCTCACTTTTTTAATCTTGTTGATTCTCACTTGGCCTCCAGCTATGAAGCTAACTGGTTGTTTATGGAATAGAAGCAAAGCAGGAGTATTCAATTACAAAAATAATCTTTTTTTTTTCTTTTTTATTTTTTTTAAAGACAAATCCCAGAGAAGACTAGAATACCTGCATCATCCCTTCAAAAACCAATTGTTTACTGGATCAAATAGTAGGATCTACACATAAGTGTATGAAAATGAAGTATCAGAAGATCAAATAACTACACAGATTGCCATCACCATCTACAGTTTTACTGTCATGTCTATCTGTCCATAGATTGCAACTTACTCTGACTGCCAGATACTGTGAAACTACTATAAAAGCATGAAGATAAAATAGGAGAATAGTATCCAATTACATTTATACAGTACGCTACATTTATAAGTAAAAAAAAAAAAAAAGGAGGAAGTGTTTAGGACAACTAGATAGAATGATTTCTTGATCAACAACTCACTTTCCTTTCCTTCTGTGTGCTTAAATGCGATGTCTTCATTAGTAAATCCTCTGTGTAAAGTTAATCCCTTTTAGCTACTTACAGCTTAGAACAGCTCACATCTGCCATTCCTGCCAATAAGTTCCACACGTGATACAGCAAAAGACTACGAGATGCATGTTTTAATAAACTGCTCACCCAAGAAAATTTACCACAAAATTCTATCCGTCTACTATCAGTAGAAATCACAGTAACTAGCTAGCATGAATTATAAAATAAGAGTTCATTCCATGTTTTCTTGGAGAGTATGACAATGACGGAAAAGGGTTTTTTCCTTCCCCACCTCTCTCCTCCCCTCCCATTCACTCAGACACCTGTTATTGAAACAAAAGATGCACACTTTCAAATAAGATTTGTGTTCTGCTATCTAACAGGAACATAAGCAAAACAGTATATAAAAAAAAAAGCTGTAATCTTTCCTAAATTTAAGAGAATTGTTCCCTGAATAATTAAGAGATGTATATAAATATATGCAATTTGTCAGTGTATCATTTTGAAGTTCCTTCTGTTCTTGGTACCAGTAGAGAACAAACAGAACTCGATGAATATGACCCATTGTCTTCCTGGACATTTTTCCCCAACTCGTGTCCTACATAGATGCTTTATGTGATTCATTTCTTACCTAAATCTAAACATTTTGGGAAAGCATGTTCTCCATCTGTGCTAAAACAGCACTTAGCACACAAAGCCTTCCTCTGGAACACTGCCTTGGATAACACTAAAGAGAATACGTTGGTCAAAATGCAGACACAGCTTCCTTCATTACCCAACATAGCCTAACACTTCAGTTCACGCTAAGGGTTAAAAGGGATACACTGATTAAAAGTTGTGTATCTGATCCTTGATTCCTCCACATCTTCTGCCAGCTAAAAAAAAAAAAAGTGAGGTACAGGACTCTAGCTCCAAAGCTTCAGTGCAGCAGCTGTAAGAGCAAGAGCAGGAAACCAACCAAACAAAAAACTCTCAAGCCAACAGCAGTATCACACATACTGCTTTTTGCTTGGAGGAAGTATAGAATCACAGAATCATTTAGTTGGAAAAGACCTTTAAGATCATTGTGTCCAGCTGTAAACCTAACACTGCCAAGTCTGTCACTAAACCACGCCCTCAAGTGCCACATCTACACATAACAGAATCATAGAATGGTTTGGGTTGGAGGGACCTTAAAGATCATCTAGTTCCAACCCCCTGACACGGGCAGGGACACCTCTCACTAGCCCAGGCTGCTCAAAGCCCCATCTAGCCTGGCCCTTAACACTTCCAGGGATGGGGCCTCCACAGCTTCTTTGGGCAACCTGTTCCAGTGTCTCGCCACCCTCACAATAAAAGAAAAGGAATTGTGATTCCTATAAATCCTTCAGGGAAAGCAGGGAAGGAAAGCCACATGCCATTCAGGTTCAACATAGTCCTTAGCAAATAACAATGTATTCTACATTAATTCATATTTGTTTCCACATGTCCATCTTTCATAAAGTTCACGAGTCTATCATCAAAGTGTTAGGCTACCTGTCAAGGTCAAGTAAGTTAGGCAATTTTAATGTCTATGAGCATTTGAATTCCTACCAGGTATAAGAAAATACTGATCTCATACTGATTTACTTTCTTTACTCTGAAGTTGGGTTGTTGGTTGTGGTTTTTTATTATTTAAAAAGATAACATCTACAGGACTTAAAATATTTTTAACAAATTTTTTCACCTATGGATTATTAACAAAGGCGTGAGCAGATCTCCTATACAGATCCAACAATGACATTTACCCTGACTAGAGAGAACACCTTCCTAAACAGTAAGAAATAGTTCCCTTTCAATGCCAATTCAGTCCTAAGAGAATGTCAATTATGCCAAGTTTGCAAAAACAGATGCATGGCAATTTTGTAATATGGACTACTTTACACCAGGGGCAAAGCTAAAACCATTTATCTCAATTAACTTAGGATCTAGGGATTAATTTAAACTGTTGCCTTGGAGGTGAAAGGCCATCTCTTCATCCAACAATCCACTCATACCTCTTATTTACAATAAATATAAACCTCCCTCTTTGGTGTTTAAAATTATATCTTTCAGACTACATTCTTACCCTCAAAACTGTATGCCTTCTATGTAATGTATAAAGAAAATATGTTCATGCCATTTTAGCAGTGGTTAAGTTTCAATAGTCTTATTTATGGTTCAAAAAGATGGCCAGTTGCCCTACAATAACAAAACCTAATCAATATAAGGCATGATGATAATTGATTGAAATTCTTCAAATTAGGAGATCACTTCTAACTTAAAAATGACACTAATAAGAGACATCAGAATTCCACTCACTCAAGTGCTGCTTGAATTGAAAAGCATTTCAAAATACACACATTAGAATAAAATAATAAATGAAGGAACATAGATCAGTGAATAAAAGAATTAAAATAATTCCTCAAAATAATATTCTAAGAGTTCTCCATAATTTAAAAGTTCAAAAATCTCCAAAAATATATGAAAACAGTATTTGCGCTGTCTCAACCCTACCAATGTGTCATTCAGCCTTCAGGCAAAGACTGTGCAAAAACATCACACAGTTCTGTCAGTTTAGAGCCCAAATATTTATTCCTCATGGTGTTGACCAAGTGCTACTAATTAAGAAGAATGCAAAAGGGGTCAAACGCTGACATGGCTTGTGTTACACAGTCATCATAAACTTACTTTGATGCAGAAGTGGACGATTGCCTTCATATATAGCATCCTATCACAACACAAGAGCTGGTGTAATTCACTGTGTATCAATCCTTGCACAAAGGAAACTAATGTGACAAGATACGTCTAGAGCAGTATTAGCCTATTAAATCCTACGGTATGCCACCAATATATGGACCAGAATAAACCAACTTAAAGTAGACTTACCAGTATTTTACCACAACTGGGCACCCAACAGTTCATGGAGAATATAGATTAATGTAATCTAATAGTCACCTATACCTTCATCCTTGGGAGCCTTCCAATGAATGGAGTGCAAACAGAGTCAAGATTTATCTTCTTTTATTTGATATTTTCAGTATTTGGTTTTGAGATATAACACCGATTCTTTTTTTAACACTTTGTGTTTTAACATTATTATATGTTAGTGTCCAGCAAGCGAATAAGCTACGTTCATGTGCCAAGTCACATGAGTCTGGTTTTGCTACAAAATGTTAAGACTTGTATCCTCTAATTCTCAATATAAAAAAAATAATCCAGGGAATTTTAATTTTTGTGTTGTTCAAGTGCCTATGGCCCAAAAGATTCTTTGTCTTGGCTCTCAGAATTGCAGTTAAGACTTACTATACATAAGCTCCATTCCATTCACTGTAAGTTTTAAACAAAATCAAAAGATCCATTATTTTCAAACACGTAGTGCTCACAGTATTTTAAAATGAACTTTGAAATCTATACTTTGTCTGAGGAGGTTTACTTGTTTTGCCTGTATTCTTATTTAGATGCATACCTTAAATTGTAAAATCTGGGTTAGAAATAAATAAATAACTTATTTGCTTGAAAGGAGAAGCTTTATATACCTAGTTATACCTAGGCTGAGAGGAAACTTAACTTAGCAGAATTATTTTTTCATTAATCCTTCCTACTATCGATTTTGTTGGTACTCTGCAGCTTCTATTACTAGGCTAGTCCAATTGTTCAGACCATTTGAAAGTTTAAAAATAAACATAAGTATAGATTGGAAGGTACACTATGAATCTGTTTATGCAACCAGAAGTTAAAAATCTACAGCACAAGAAATCAGCAACTGTTCCACCCCTCCCTTACTACTTTTCTTAACTGTTTATATAATAAAGGAATCTCACCAAGTCTCAATATTCTGAATTTTGTCATATTGAACTTCTTAAGAAGCACTTCTCACTTACCTCCAAAGCATCTTGCTGAAGTGAGCAAGAAGTGCCAGATGGCAGGAATATTATGTTTTAGCAGTTATTTCCCTAAAAAGTTCCAAATATCTGGTTTATCAGAGAGAGTGGCATGCTGCCAGACAGTTAGCCAGATCTATCATCATTGTCTATCTCATTTTGTCAAAGGAAGTATCCGGAAGCATATATATTGATTTTCCCCCATGAGGAGGAAGGGGAAGAAGAGCCAGTGACATTTACATTATATTAGGTATATATTCCGCGAACACTCAAACACTTAAGTGAACTGATCTCCTATCCTTTTTTTGCCATATTTACTGGCACTGATCAAAGCCTCCAGAAATCCTCGCACATCAAATGCTCTTTCATTACTGGAAAAGAAAAACAAAGCCAGCAAGACCTACTTTTTTTTAAAGATGACATTACTGAAAAGATAGCAATATTTTTCCCAACTTAGACATATTTGGAAAGGAACTGTGAGATGGGTATTTTTATTTCTACTATGTTTTAAGCAAATCGATACCAAAAACTGCTACTCCAATTCGCAACCCCCACACCCCACCTTGAATCTGCCTTTTTCCACAAAAACTCATAGTCTAAGTGCTTGGAAAAGTGCTTATAAACCCTCTACATAATTTCTTTCTTGAAAACATAAAAGAAAAATCTTTAGTCTTTTGTACTGACACTTTATCGTCTTGTCCCAACGCTCAGACACTACTAAAATATTTTAACAAGGACATTCATTCTTTTCCTCAAAACCATCTAAGTAAATATCCTCCAAGTGATTTTAAGGTCTGTTAGTTTAACAATAGTTTTATTTGCCATTTAAAGCAAAAATAAATGCAAGCAAAAGTAATAAGCAATAGCTATTTATAGCTCTCCAAGAGAGTTGTACCAAGAATATATGCAATAGAATCATTGGTTGATTTATTTCTTTGGCTTACAACATCCAGTTAGGTTTTATTTATATCACATGCATGTGCAACCAATTCATACCAAGTTATAAAAAAGCTTTAATATCTGCAAGCAAACTACAATCTGAAAAGCCTTATGAACATTCACCATAGAACGTTCAAGAACCTGTTTCCTCTCCAGGTACTCAGTGTACAGGCTGAACAGTTTTGCTCCTGCACAGCACTATTCTTTTCTATGTTTCAATTTCTCCACCGAAGCCTCACTTCCAAAGAAACCTGTTCAGAATACTCCACCTTGGCCAGTCCAACTTGCAAACTATCTTCTTTCTAAAGTAGATGTAAGAATTATGACCTTGTCAGGCTCGTAAGCAAAGGAAGCTGGATAAGAATGGTATTTGGAGAGGAGACCGCTAGCACTCATAACACCACAGGATGTGATTAGTGATTCATTAGGTAGCATGCCTCCAGCCGAGTCCATATTAAAACTAACCTCTACATTTTCTCTCCCCAGCTTAATACATCACACTCGTTAGATGCGAGAATGCTGTCTGTCTGTTCAAAGTGTTAAACAAAAGTCTAGAGCACTAGGAAATTAATTTCCAAAGGCATGGGGGGAAGAAAAAAGAAAAGAGATAGATGTATTGCATCTGTGACTGCATGGATATCTGTCTTCAGAAGTTTCAAACTCTCAGGAATCCATCTTTCTCTAAAAATGAACTTAGAATCCTTTCCCCCAACATCCCAGATTAGCATAAGGGTATTCTGTGCATCCAGGAAAACACTGTGCTTTATTCTAGTTGTTGCTAAAATCTGCAACATCTGTAGTTTCTGCAGCAGCTAAAGTTTCACAGTGCAAGTAACACACAAGAAGCAAGGTGAACCAATGGCTCCAACTCTGCTCCTTCACACTCCACTCTTTTCCCTCTATATGCTTACCTGGGCATGACAACAAAACATAGGAGGCAGTTGGAAATTCTTCCTTCACTCCAATCAGAAGCCAAGCCCAGGAGGCACTGTCCCATTCTCATGAAGCTTTCTGGGCAATTTCCCACAGGACAAGAATACTTGCACACTACATTAACAGGAATACCATGGGATTTGCATGATGTGGCCTTTAACAAAGTCTGGCCTAGACTTTGATAATAGTATATATGGTAAAATACAAATTTGGGCTCCTAAATTACATGCTGAGACCATCTAAAAGACGCTAAAAGTACCACTGCAGATAGCAGAAGAAACCAAGCCTTGCATACAGTTATTTTTCATCTCTTTCAAACGACCAATAACATCTGTATCATTCTTCATCCAAAGAGTGCTAGAATTTATTTTATCCTTGTCCCTGCTCTGGAAATACCAAGTGGCCTAGTAAGACACCTGGTCACAAATACTAAGAGGTATGGAAGAAATTTTTTGCGAAATAACATATCTGCCTTTCTACTTTGCAAATTTATTACAAATTGAGTTTAAAATTTATTTGTGGCTTCCCTAATAGTGAAATTTTTAGCCCTCAGGGCAGACACAGCTGAAGGGGCTCTCCATAAGTCAACAGCCAGCCTTCAATTGAAGATGAAATAATGTAGTTTTCATGGTGTTACAGACTTCTTTCTCAAGCTGCAGACTACACTGCTTACTACTGGATGTGTGTGCATCATTATTTTGGCTTCCTACTAGTTGTCCAGCAGAGTACAGGTGAAGCTTCTTGCGTCTGTTAACCTCCTGATTACAGCACGGTGTTTATTTTTAAGTCAATCTCTTAAACTTTGTGTATTTACAAAAAGAAAATAAAACCCAACAAAACTTCCTTCTCTGCATTAGCCTCCCACATTGCCATACACACCAAAAACAAAACTGTGACCCCACTGATGCTGATGACAAATTTCCCAGTATCTTCGGCTGAGTCAGGATTTCATACACATCACAAGTCTTACCCAGTACAAAAAATAACATTTGTTCTTCAACACATCTAAGATCAACTGTGGATTAGGAAAAACAAAAACAACCCACCAACCACAAAACCAAAACCGACAACTTGAAATTTCACCCAGAAAGTATTTCACACAGATTACCTAGGAAGTTAGAAGCGTTCTCTTTCAAGATTGTACAGTATATAATGTATTATGTATAAAATTGTATACATATATCATGTATATACATACTAAAGAAATTAATTCTTCAAATAATACCAATGATTTCAACAGTAGCATCAGCACAATAACGTCCTTGAATGCCATTACTATTCAGTTTATGCCTGCCTAGTATCATTTGCCTTTTAGTGTTAATTGCCTGTTTATAGAACTTTGTAGAACATTAAAAAGTGAGCTTAGATATTCAAAGTTGATTGCCCATCTATGTATGGCTATTTTTTAAATGGACAAAGTTCAACTATTTGTAAGAATAGGAAACCTAACAAATCACTTAGTTATCTGTAATTATCTCTAGATTGAAGGAAAGGATTCTCCATGACAGAGGAGATTTATGTGCTTCAAAATTAAAAGGCAGACATGAGACAAGGTTAAACATTCAGGAAGGTAACTCCTTCCAACTTTTCATGAAATTTAGCTTACACCTGTAATTTTTAATTTTTTTTTTAAATTTACTCAAGGCACTTGCTAGGGCTGGCAGAAGGTTCTGCTTCCACAGAATGCTATCTATGCACACAGAATTCATCAAGTAATCCTGCCAAAGAACAAAGTTTCTTATAATCATTCCTCCATCTCTAACACCACCTTCTCCCCAACTTTTCCTGTTATTTCAGTCCTTTCATTCTTCATATTCAAGCAACATGGTTAGAAAACAGCAGTCTAAACCAATCAGAGAAGAATGAGATGAACAGAAAAAAGCTGGGAAAGAAACTAAAACAATCGACAAGCAAATAAGGAAGAAGAAAGTCTTCAACTTTGAAATATAAGGAGGCAAGCTACGTGAATGAATGAATGAATGAAAGAAACATGGAGAATAGACAGAAGGTGCAGACAAGCAGCACAGGGAATGAAAATTTGTAAGACGAGCATATTTTTCTCCATGGCCTAGAATAAATCTAGAAGTTTCTATGCTAGTGGTTTCTGTGTAGTAAGCTAAGGTGTCTGATTTTCTGGCCTATGCAGAGGAAAAAGTTGTACAATTACAAACGCAAAACACCAACAGTGAGGAGATTTTGTATTAGAAACTTGCCAAGAAAGCTACACACATCTTTCGTGTCAGCAAAACACTAGGAAATAGATTTAACAGGAGAGGAGAAAGTCAGAAAGAATAAGATATGACCATAGATTTGTTCCATATC
The DNA here is from genome assembly GCA_013400135.1 of Rhinoptilus africanus. NCBI lineage: Eukaryota > Metazoa > Chordata > Aves > Charadriiformes > Glareolidae > Rhinoptilus > Rhinoptilus africanus. The sequence continues at coordinate 160,635 of VXBO01004480.1, read as the reverse complement.
ATATGACAGGAGAAATGTACGTAAATCTGCCTTCATTCCTCACTTCACCTCTTCAATGTTGCAGCTATAGCTGGTCCTTACTTAAATAAATGTATCAACTTAATCTGAAAGGATTTTATTCTACAAATGAATCGGGCTCTGAGGGACAGATGAGTTCTCTGAAGAAATGATGCTTCATTTGGCACATTAAATTGAATAAAGAGGGAAATGCAAGAGCAGGAAGGTCAGACAGCTGAATGTCACCATGCAACAATAGGTTTACTCCAATTTCAGACAGGTCCAGAGCTGCCACTTCTTTCCTAACTCCTTCCTTAGCATATTTAGACTCCCAGAAACACAAAGCTGAGGATGGAGGGGAAAGATCACGAAGGACAAGCACAGCTCAATGTTTCACCGCATCGGTGGCTGCTCCCCCTTGCCCCAAATCCAGCAGTGCTGAATCACTCTCTACCTCATTTCTCTTTCATAATGCAGTGCAGGGGGACTATCAAGCAACAGGAAGGAAAATTGTTACCAGAGAACAGATTCATGGTCCATGATTCTACCATTCTCATCCTCCTGGACCTCAAAATTTGTCTTGCTTTAAATGCCAAGTAAAGAGATGCAGCAGCAACAACAGTTCAAGTTACCCCTTCTTCCTTCACCATTAACACAAGCACACCTCTCCCACCATCCACTGTGTTCTTAGAGACCAGATCTCATTCTCCCTTCTGCCATGGAGTTTCCCAGTGCTGTTGGGCACATCCTTTATATTAACAGTTCATCCAATTTTGCTAATCAACATCCACATGCAGTGACACGAATGTATCTGTTTTCCCACACAGTTCTCATCAGGAAGAGGGACAAGAGCACTTTTGGGCTAACACCGAAGAATGACTGAGGCAACATCTGCTGTAATTTATGAGGGAAAAATCCTTGATCTCAGCACTTGCAGCTTTCATGGAAGTAACTGAAAACCTCGGTGGTACTGTAGATGGTATTTCAATTACTCCTAAAGTCTGTGTGGATAAGGAAGAAAACAAAAAAAACCCCACCACACACAGAAGAACCACACACACACTCCCAACCCCATCACCAGACTGTAAAAAAGAGCCAGCTCCCTGTAATTTAACTTACAACTCTTCCATCTTCATCCTTCCCCAGGGGCAAATTCAGCCCTGACCTAGACAGACACAAATTCCATTAAATTACACTGGGACTGAATCCAGTACTGCCAGGTCACCCAATACCCTCAGAAATATGGGTGAAACCTATTTTGTTCAAATGGAAATAACAAATCGGTACAAGTTGCTGCACTATTTTTCCAATTACATCATCATTAAATTTCTCTATTATCTGCATGTCACTAAATTGAGTCAACAAGATATTCTAAATTGGTAATGAGACCCTTAGCCATTCACCACTTTTCCTGTTAAGGAATGATACAGAGGCCTGCTCTGTTCACGGGGAGTCATCTGTTTCTACAGCACAAATCACAGTTCTCTGCAGTCACATGTTCTATTTCCTTATCAATGGAACTCACACACACGACCTCTTCAGCAATCTTTCTTGAGAGATATAATCATTGTTTTAAGATGGCTCTTAAGGCTAGGTTTCATTAAGCACTTAAGGAAAGAATATATTGTCTATACATTCATCCTGCAATCAATTTCAAGTGAAATCTGCCATAACTCTTGTTATTTCAATAGTCTACTACTGAAGACAATATTGTCTAATCACTTATACCTGTTATAATATCTAGCTACATAAAACCATTTTTAACTGCAAAGGTTTAAAAGTAGCCAATGACGTTTGGTTAAGCACACTTTCAGATCATTATAGGAGGTGATGGTCGAGTGATTCTTGCCACAGTACACAGTTAATTCAAAAAGCACACTTTAGAAAGTGAATAAAGGGGTTCACAAACTAGAGCAAGAGTAGCATGATTATTAACTATTCTCTCTTTCTAATTTTAACAAATGATTGCAACATTACTTTTCAAATTCTGCAGACATGCTTCAAGAATACTGCATATACTGAAGTCTGAAGATCATTTGTAAACAACTTCAATATCTTGCATTAAAACTGGCAGGGCCACTATGAAGACTTTCTGGTACTTTACAGCCCTAGCAAAAAAACCAGAAGGTATCAATCATCCAGTTTTAATAGCAGCTGACTGAAGCTATTCATTGAGTTGCATTGCAACCACTGTGGCCCCATGAATAAGTCTCAATGTCTCTCCCTCCTTTTTTTTGTTCCTCTAAGTGGACTCTTAACAGCACAATTTTTTTCACTCTCTGAATGGCTTTGAGAGACCAGCTGAAAAGAAACACCATTAGTAAAAACAAAAGTTTTCAAAGAAAAAGTGGGAACAAAGTCGATATATTAGAGACAACTTGTGATTCATGGCCTATACTGTGCTTTGCCCCTCTCTTTACCCCAATACACTCTTCGGTTTTACTGCTGGGTAAGAGCAGGGCAGACTACTGCGCTTCTCCTAGCAACCAAAAAAATCACTTAGAGAAAAAAAGGCATGTTGTCTGCTGAAAGGGAGAACAGAGAAATTTGGGGTCATACAAAGCCAGACGTATGTTCTTTTGCATTTTATCCCAAACTGAGCAGTTGTCAAAAAAGATTCAGTAAACAATAATAAACATTTCTGATTTACACTGATCCATATTTAATTAAATATCTGTTTGTCTACTTGTCACACATTTCATTTTCTTTTAATGCAGTGTTCTAACACTGTTCCTACTACTGTTTACAGTTTTGCCTTCAGGGACATAAAGTCTATTCCTTACAGTTTCTTAAGTTATTTTCTTTCATTATAATTGTGTAGAGATATAATTGTATCCCTACATAGATAAAAACTTTTTTTTTTTTAACTAGATGAATGCACACAGAGAACTATTTTTAGATGTTTAAAGACAACAGTACTAAAAGACAATTTTATTGTAGGATCCCTCTAGTCCATGATTTGGACTCTAGTCCCCATGAGATTTGATCTTATAGAACAAGCTGTCTGGTCTCATTAGATAAACATCACATTTCACAGTTGAAGATGATGAATCAAACTCATGCAGAAGGAAAAAAAAACCCCCACACAGAAGTTTTTATAATTCAGGCATATATCAGAACAGACACATCCCATTCACTTGCTTAAAATCAAAGTATATTTTAAAACCCCATTTGGTAAAAGAACAGATGTAATAGATCAAGAGTAAAATGCATTATTTCTGATAGTTAATTTTTTCCATGAAAGTCCTTTGTTTAACAGCTGTTACCTTGATGTAAACCAACTATTTTAGTCAGCCCACTGAATTTCTCTTACATATCATAAAAACATATACACAAAAAATCCAGCCACTCCATCACAGCACTTCTGCAGTGCATCAAGTTAAAGCCAGCAAAGCCCTTAGTTCACTGCATCAAATCACAATTTAGTGTTTTCTTGCAGCCACTCCAACCAAATCTGGACTCAATTTAACAGAGAGGTTTATTCACTTCATGGATAAGTGATGTACAAATGACATAGCAATGATAAAAGCCTAAACATACTGTGTATAAAACAGCCTCAAAGTTATTAGGCATCAGCACTATCATGTTAAGCATGACAGTAGTTTTTTCCTGTCCTTTTCACTCCCTATACTGCCTGACCCATCCACATGCTTTGAACCCAGCTTGGCTGCTCTTCTCTCTCTCCCCTCGCTCCCTGTTTCAAAATGGGGTAGGTCCTTTAATCCATCAAGCCATGGACCTGTAATCACGCTGCTCTGCCACTCCCCCTCCCAGTTTACAGTGTCACTTCTCAGAAAACTGTCAGAGAAGGGCAGTGCTTGTGTATATGTTCATGCAGGACCTATAAGCATCTCCAGGTCTTGCAGGTGACATCATGTGTGGAGCACAGTATTCCACCTCTGGAAACTGAGGAGGATGAGCCCACAGATTCTTTTTCTGCAGCCTCCACTATGGAGCAGCAATCCCAAAGAGGAGATCAAGTTGACTAGGGAAAGGAAATCCAGGTGAAGAAAACACACTTTTTCCAACTAGTTCCTAGTTAAACAGCATTGCTATGCCATTTGAATTTTTCATAATACTGATATGAAAGAAACTATTGCCCAACCCTTCACTACAGAGTTTTCTTTAGGATACAACATAAACTGTTAAAATTGACCACTCCTTTTGCCAGGATGAAGTCATCTGGGCTACAGGACACGTGGACTTTGAAAACCGCACAGAATGACAGCTTGAGAAACCATGATTATAGGACTCACACAGTATTAAAATACTTTTCGTAACTGCTTCTTTACTCCTGACATTTTCACAGCAGTAAAAAAGTACCTCTGGTACCCTGGCACGAAAAGTTCCTCCGTTCACTATGAATGAGAAACAAGTTGACTGATGTTAGTTACCTGACATTTTGGTTTTAAAAGGTTAAATTTTTTCCACTCGGTTTCTTTGTAATCAATGACAAGTGATTAAAAGAACTGAACTAGTGTCTCTACTGTGTTTTACAACTTGCTGATGGCCATTAATTGTTTAAGTATTTGTACAATCCTTATTTATGACAGGCATATTATGGAGCGCCTCTTCTCACCTTGGCAACACTACACTGAAGCTATATAGGCAATGCATAAAATGCATAAATGCAAACTAAAAGACCATATGCTGCAACAGACATTGTGGCATAATCATCTAGGTAAACCCCAATGAGTTAGATCATACTTCAACTTCATCCCCACACATCCTACCAGTTCATTTCCATGTATCAGACCAAATAAACTGTTCTCCTACTTAATCTGCGCCACAGTGTTGAGACAAAATAAAAGTAAATTATAACAAAGCATAAAATAGTACAACAGCAGGCCACTGTCTTTCACTATAGTCAGGTTGAAGAATTCTTCTGAAACTGAAGGAGTACAATGAGGACTCACTGACAAGAAGGGCAACTGCAAGCAAAGATCACTTATTATTAAGGCTGCCCCAAATCAAGCCTGGAATGATGTCTTATGCAATGAGCACCTGAAAATGAGTAATTAATTTGAAAATGCTTTGTGTTCTTTCAGTCACCATTCACATAGCTAGGTAGAGCTGAATGAGTCCACAGAGCTGAATCTGTCCACAGTCAGGGCAGATAAATAGCGTAAGAAGTTTGCAATACACCCTGGATGCACACAATCTCAATTGGTTCCAAAATATAGTATGCAATCACTAGAAGACTGGTGGCCTTTATTTATAAGTAAGCCAAAGATACATTGTTTCCTGGTATAAATATCAAGACAAACCAGTAACTCTATTGTTAAGAAATATTAACCTGTGGGGTTTTTTTTACTGACACTGTTTTGCAATGCAATTAAGTTCAAAGAGAAACTAAGCACAGGGAAGCATGTTTGTAAATCTATCTAGAACGTAACCAGAAAGTTTGCTCAAAACCCAGTTAAACAGATGTGTTAACTCAGAGATATGCAGATAATAACAATTATTTACTGAGCTTACAAATTGCTTAGCCAGAAAAATAGCTGAGGTAGAGTGGTAAAGACTACAAATTCAATGCATATGCACAAGCTGCTTCTGCCAGAACATTGTTTAAATTAATATTTTCACATCACGTTTGTCCATAATATGAAGATGGATCTCAATTAGGCTTGGCCACTAGAGCACAGCAGCTCAATATAGGTAACAGCAGGTTATTACATAGGTACTACTGGTTAGTTTGTCTATTGTTGTTCATGAATTTATTGATGAAGGTTATTATTTTAATAAAATTAAGAGCACATCTTGGATCTCTTCCATGGCAGCAAAGCCAAGATAAGCTGCAGAAATGAAATTAAAAAGCCATTTCTTACTTCATGAACTTTTGGCTTGAAAAAATATTAAGAATGCATATCATTACATCCACAACCCAGCACAAGAAGTAGCTTTCTGATTACAAAGAGATACTCTGTACTAGTAAAGAGAGCACTATAGGAACAAGAAAGGAGCAAGCAGGACTAAAGCAGCAACATAGACTTGCACCCTCTAGCATTTGGAAGCTATCCTCATGGAAGGATGCAGCAACAAGCCAACTTCATCTTGTAACAAGATTAAAATGACATGAATTAAGATGCAGGCCTTTACTTAGAGTAACTCAAGATATCACCACTGGCTTTCAAGATCTTTCACGTAAAGGAAATAAATTTCAGTGGTGCAAATCAGGTCCTAAATTATCAGGGCCTTGTTTAATTGTCTACTATAATAATTAAAAAGTGTTAACCAGAGGGGATTAACAGTTATTTTGTCAAAGAAAGGGTTTGAGGTGAGGACAAGACTGACAACTGAATCTTATTTCTGAACATATAACTTTAAGGGCAGACAGTCCACAGTCTGCATCATACAGTAGACACCAAGTGTGAGAGTAAATATGTTAAGACTAAAACCTACATGAATCTTTATTTCTGTGCAATTATTTTGCATTCAAAGATTTCCTAACAGTCCACATGACTAGTCCTGCATAAAAGGCATCCTCAACACTTTCTCTGATGTAGTAATTTAAGATCAGATTCTATATTCTCCTATGTACCACAATTAAAAGGAATTTTTTGGAATATACAAGGCATTTGTACTATAAAAATGCAAGTTTGCACTGCAAAAGTGCAAGAAAGATTAGATAACAATAAATGTTCTTTAAAAATTCAGCAGTTAAATGTAAGAAATACCTGTTCAGTCCAAACCAAAGAACCGACACATTTATTTATTTGGCAAGAGCAAGCGTATACTTTCTTCTGCACACAAAACAAAGAGATTTCTATAGAAATGCAGAAAAGAGCACCAGTAACCCAGCCTCTTGGCAAGAAACAGCATCAATATGATTACTAAGTATCCTCCACAAGGTTGGTATGAGATATGGTGAGCCAGATGGCAGCCACAGGAAGAGCAACCTCTGCCATGCCAGCTGAGATAACAGATAAAACCTGACAGCAGTGTTCCTCCTTAGGTGGCTGAAACAGAATGTACAGAACCTGTTAGCAATCTATTTAGCCGAGATCGATATATGAATAGCAATTCAAGGGTAGCAAATGGCTAAAAAGCCATTGCATACTCTTTAGTAATTTCCACTAAATGGTTCAGCAGCGGACAGAGCATGCCTTGAATTTAGTGCTCTGAGCCTACACAGCATTGCTGTAGAAAAGCAACTCCTGGAAACAGAGCTGACTGGACAGACCAGCCAAAGCCTCCATTTCCTCTCACTGAATTTTTTGGCACATCTCCTTGATGCTTTTTATGCATCCTTAAAAATCTACTTATATCCTTTTGTCTACTTTTAAAGGTTATATATCTTTAGCCTGCAGTGCTAAAACTTACTTTCCTTAAGCAACATGAATCCCATCATTCCAGAAAGTTCCTAATGGAAAGATTATTGTAGTAAGTGCAACTCACGGAAAAGTTTTAAAACCTCTATTCTCCCTTTTCCGAAAGAATTGTGGGGTATCAGACCTTTTGCAGTGTACCAAATTAGCAAAAGAACAGTAGCAAAATTATTTGGATTATTACATTACTTTTTAAACATATCGCCCTCTGGAAGTGCAATGACAGGATTTTCTCATTGCCTATCTTTTGCACATAAATATATGCTGTTGCAATAATGACTTACCAGACAGGAAATAAAGAAAGCAAAACATTAAGACTAATTCTGCAAAACGTTTCATCATGGGCATAAATTCATCTCTACTCAGCAAAGTTTTAGAGCAGTTTAAATGCTTAACTTCAATGAGATTCTGGATAAATTATGGAAGCATCCTCTCAAATTTTCATCAGAATTGGGTCCTACGGAAGAACAAGCTAAAGCAAATAAAACCGCAGACTCTCAACTTCAGAATTTTACTCTTAATGCATTAAAATGCACACATTCCACAGAAGTAAAGGTTATCCATCAACAGCAAAACCCACATGAGAGATCAAGACCCTGGCAGCTCTAACGCTCACTGGAAGAATATACTCTAGCTTTATATGTAAGCCATGTTCTCTGACAGGCAACTGAGACCTGCACAAGGGCACAGATGTGTAGCTCACTGACGAGAAGAAATAAAATGAATTAAAAAAAAAAAAAAAGGAAAAGAAAGATGGATGCTTGAGCCACCCCTCCGTTCAAGATGCATGCTTTTCATTAAGAAAATACATGCTTTTGAAATATAACAATATGGAGATAAAATGCTGCTTTTACAGAATTATTCTCGCATATCTTTAACACCAAGAGCATGACACTTGAAGTTTTCAAGGGACAATGGCTAAAAGCCATCCCTGACATAAAAGGCTGTAATTTTCATTGAACGCACTATGAGTTCTACCAGGGTAGGGTTTCGCCCACTAAAACTAGTGTCTGTGGTAACATCCACACACCTGTGTTCACAGAACTTGTGAACTTTTCTGTTAATATTCATTCTTTCAAGCTTTACCAATGATTGTTATGTGGTTTTTGCTATCTTTCTTCTAATAAAAGAAAAATCAACTGAATGCTATTAAAAAACATGTAATCAACTGGTTTAACTCCAATAGCTAGCGTTTTATTTTATGGTACAGACCCTGCCTAGTGGGTGGGGTTTTGCTTGGGGTTGGTTTGTTTTTTCAAGAACAGTAACCAAGATTGGTAGCTAAAGAAAAAGAAAATTACAGTTATTCCCTCAACAGACTGCAAGAATATGGACAAGGCTACAGGAAAATCATAAGCACAATCATCATAATAATAAAATAGACATATATATGTATGCTTTCTGCCATTTTCATTGAGCTTTGCAATTTTCAGGTGTCATAACAGCATGGACTTTAGCAGACAAATAACTTTAGAAGACAAAATTATCATTTTGATGTACACCACTGTGCACTGTGTAATACTACTCTTGAATCACTAAACAAAACTAATGTCACAGGGAAAAGGATGGTTAACATGCTTCAAATACTACAGTGTCTCTCTCTGTCTGTACCTGATGCCAAGAGAACAAAAAAAAAAAAACAAACAAAAAAAACCAACCCCAAAGACAACAATAAAAGCCCCTCAAAACCAGAAATGCACTAAGAGGTAACTTTCAAACCAACCAAAGACCTATTAAACAAGAAGTCTGTTGGGTTTTGCCTTTTTCCTTAAATTAAAGCATTACAAATAGCACTAATGTTGATATATATCTTTTCTAAGCAACTGGTGGTATATGTCACCCTAAGGTGTAATCGTAATTACTATGCTCCTGAAGAGACAAAAGTACCGCGTGCCAAGCTTGCATGCCAGTATTTCCTCAAAGCTACTTGTTAGTCATTTTGGCAATAACAGCTAATCTCCACTTGGTCATAATATGCTATCCACAAGGCTTTTTATTTATTTAAGAGAGTTGTTAAGGTAGGTAGTTTTGATAGTCTCTGCAATATCTTCCCACAAAAGGGGAGGATCACATCTATTCTGGGCAGTTTCTTGGCATTTTTTTTTCTAATGGTCCAGCTCTAAACTAGGGATGTGCTTCACCTGCACCCCCCGCCCTCGTGTCCTGTAAGGCTAAGCCAGAACAAAGGTCCTACTTGTGTTCCCCATGACAAAACCAGAAAAAATGATAGCTTGCTCCTGTCGTTCCAGCAAGCTGGTTAATTGCATTTGTTTCATATATCTCCAAACAGCCTGGTACATTAATTACATTCTGTAACACCAAGCTCCGCTGATTCACTCTGTCACTTCCACTGAGCACTTTAATTGTATTCCTTCTAGCTACATACAATTTTAAACACTTGCTAATAACTGCATTTCTACAGCCTCATGTTTTCAGTTTGTATGCAAAGAGACCACCAATACTGGTGGTCTTAAAGTTAAGGATCAAAATACATTACAGTAGGAAAAATAAAGCAAACAGCAAACAAAATCCCTGCAAACCTATGACCATGCTGATAGACGCAAATGTTCCATTAAATCCTTTCACAGTTAAAACTGCCTACTGTTTAGCTTGTACATACATTATGCAGAAATTTTCTTATCGGTAGACAAAACCGAACATTAAAGTGCATAGCACATTACGCAACCAATGTAAAACTGTACTTGAACGCCTCCCTCTTCTCATCTATTTTGCCTCCTTTCTTGCTAGGGGGTGGGGGAAGATGAGAGGAGGGAGAGAAATACCCAAAGCAGCCTGTGACTGCAAACAATAAACCTAGAGTTCTTGCTTCAGGATTGGTACAGTAAATGCTGTAAGCAGTAGCTTCCTGGAACAGTTTGCTCTAACAGACAGGCAAAACCAGCCAGAGCCCCAGACACTAAATTCACCTAAAATCAATCCTAGGTGGACTGCCGAGCGTTTTGTCCCAGCACACACGCCTGCAGAACTGTATGCTGTTACAGATGCTCGCTTCCCAGTTGTGTGCTTGAACTATCGTCATGCATCTAACGTCTACCCTGCAGTACAGCGCCAACCCCTACTTTGAAAGGCCATTTACCCTTGTACTGAAGTTTCCGCCCTGCTAAANGGCGTGGCGTGACGGCCGCGCCGCACCCCACCGCACCTGCCCGGTCCCACGGGAGCGGGTGGAGGTGATGCGGGATGGAGGTGGTGCGTGGGGGTGGGTGCAGTGGTGTCCGTCTCCCAGCGCCCTGCCTGGCTGGTCTGCAGCTCGCCAGCGCCTGCTCCAGCCTCCGCCAGCGCCAAGGGAGGCATTTAGGGACTCTGGAAATCCGCCAATTCGCCTCACCTGGAGCCGAGGCAGAGCTAACCTATTTATTTCATCAGCCGGCACTCCCGGTGGAAAGTTTAACAATAGGAGGAGGCAAAGTAATAGCAGCTACAGCAGCTGTCTGCCTTTCCTTTCTCCTTCCTGCTCCCCACCCAACACACACCCCGAAATAAAAGATTTAGCACTGTAGTTTTTACTCTTTCCTCGCTACCTCAAGCTGACGTTCTCCCATTCATAAGCTGCTTTTCCGTTAAGTTAACAGACGGGAAGGACTGCATGTTGGAAACACATATTCTCCCTCCCCCGCCCCGAAATACCATTTTTATAGAGAAACAAACTTAAGGCTGTGTAATGTTAAGGCTTATAATGCCGTCCATGTGCTGTCCCAAATCAGATTCAGATGAAGAGGAATTCTGCACAGAAATGGCACATCTAAAATAAGCGAACTTACCATAGACTTGAAAAAATGCAAATCCAAAGAGCAGGAGTGGCGTCAGCAGACCCATTTTGACATATTAAAAGCAAATCCCGATGGCTTGCGAGACCAATTCCACAGAGATCCAAAAAAAAAAAAAAACAAAAACCAAAAAAACAAAAAAAAACCAAACAAAACCCCCAAACCACAACAAAAANGCAAACCTATGACCATGCTGATAGACGCAAATGTTCCATTAAATCCTTTCACAGTTAAAACTGCCTACTGTTTAGCTTGTACATACATTATGCAGAAATTTTCTTATCGGTAGACCAAACCGAACATTAAAGTGCATAGCACATTACGCAACCAATGTAAAACTGTACTTGAACGCCTCCCTCTTCTCATCTATTTTGCCTCCTTTCTTGCTAGGGGGTGGGGGAAGATGAGAGGAGGGAGAGAAATACCCAAAGCAGCCTGTGACTGCAAACAATAAACCTAGAGTTCTTGCTTCAGGATTGGTACAGTAAATGCTGTAAGCAGTAGCTTCCTGGAACAGTTTGCTCTAACAGACAGGCAAAACCAGCCAGAGCCCCAGACACTAAATTCACCTAAAATCAATCCTAGGTGGACTGCCGAGCGTTTTGTCCCAGCACACACGCCTGCAGAACTGTATGCTGTTACAGATGCTCGCTTCCCAGTTGTGTGCTTGAACTATCGTCATGCATCTAACGTCTACCCTGCAGTACAGCGCCAACCCCTACTTTGAAAGGCCATTTACCCTTGTACTGAAGTTTCCGCCCTGCTAAAGCGTACTTCCCCAAGACGCTAATTTATAGCTCCCCATCCATTACTTAAACTTGAAAACCGCAAGAAGTGTTGTAGAACAGAGCCAAAGGGGGGAGTACGGGGGAAATCCACCCTTTCCCCCCGAACGTTGCTAAACTTTACAACAACACTCCCTTCGGAAAGCCCGTAACAAGGNTTTAGCACTGTAGTTTTTACTCTTTCCTCGCTACCTCAAGCTGACGTTCTCCCATTCATAAGCTGCTTTTCCGTTAAGTTAACAGACGGGAAGGACTGCATGTTGGAAACACATATTCTCCCTCCCCCGCCCCGAAATACCATTTTTATAGAGAAACAAACTTAAGGCTGTGTAATGTTAAGGCTTATAATGCCGTCCATGTGCTGTCCCAAATCAGATTCAGATGAAGAGGAATTCTGCACAGAAATGGCACATCTAAAATAAGCGAACTTACCATAGACTTGAAAAAATGCAAATCCAAAGAGCAGGAGTGGCGTCAGCAGACCCATTTTGACATATTAAAAGCAAATCCCGATGGCTTGCGAGACCAATTCCACAGAGATCCAAAAAAAAAAAAAAAAGAGAAGTATCCAAAGCCAATAAGAGGTAGGTCCAAAAGTTTTTCAGTTTCCTAGCAGCTACTTAAAGGGGAAATCTTGAAATCAAAAGCTGCAGATGGAAAGGTCTTGAATGTGACACTTTTAGATCCATACAGATTAGAGCAGCACCGAGCTCCGAAGGCTTCTGCTTTGCACACACGCTCCTTCCTAAATTCCCACCATTCCAGCCCAAGCAGAGGAATTACTCAAGTGTGTCTAAGACTCTCTTTAGGATCCATGGCAATCCAAAAGCAAGCTCTTTCTTCGGAAGACAAGGAGAGACTCTGAGAAAGGGCCTGATTCCTAGAAAGTGCTCCGCAAACTTCCCGGCACTTTGCAGGAAAATCATTGGCTTGGTTTGGCTATTTCGCTTTCCTCTCGCCCTCCCCCTACCCCCTTTCTCTCCCAAATCAGTTCAAGCTGCAGAGTTTCTCACTTAACTTCCATAATAGGAACGCCTAGGCAACGTGCTACGGGAGGGGAGCGGCTTTCTCAGCATCCCCTCGAAATAAAGCCCTGTGCCCCTACACCTCTCTCCTCACTGAAAACCAGAGCGGAAACTGCTGGGGGG
>VXBO01004480.1:129108-146675 GCA_013400135.1 Rhinoptilus africanus | reverse complement strand
AGAGGAGCGGCGGAGGGTCCGGAGCCGGCTCAGGGGCCGGGGGTCTTTTCTCCTCCGGACAAGCCGAAACGAGCAGGGTTTTACATAACTTCTCCAGAGAAACCGCTTCATAATCCGTTGGGGGCATATTTAGCCAGCCTCTACTCATAGTTTATAGGGGGAGGTTGAAGTTGAGGATGGTTTTATCACAATGGTGCCAGATAAAAATTAACTGGTGAATAAAAACCTGTGAGTCAACGCCTTGATGCACTAGGATGAGCAGGGCTATTTAAACAGAAAGAACTCTACCTTCTTACGTGTTAACCAACTAATCAAAATATTTTTCTCTTATTAAATCTTCCATTTTTTTTTATTTTGCATATACTAGACATTTATACTTTTAATAAGTTCTTCACGTGAACGATCTGAACCGTATTCCTGCACACTGTACACTGCCCAGGCATACTCAGATGAATGGTTTGCAAGTTATTTCTTACTTGATTCTTGTGTGTAATTAGTGAGAAATATTTTACCGTCGCCAAACGAGACAGAGTGAGATGTTTGTAGCGTTTTTTAAGTGTCTGAGAAGATCATGGCTGTTCAAAGCCAGATGACAACTCCAAAGCCGCTTTATGCAAATCAGGGAATGATGGCATCCTATACTCACAGTATGCCCTGCAGATAAATATATATTAAAGCATATAAAGACTGCCTTGTGAAGAAGGCTATGCTTAAGGCTAATTAGGGTAAGGTGATCAAAATGGTATTCTTTGTCAGTGTGCTTGTGAATTGGCAAAACCAGAAAACCATAAATCACCTACCTGACAGCAATATGTGTAACAAGACATGAAATATTAAAGAATATTTCCCTTTGTAGTGGACATTTCAAGGACACAGCGTTAGTCGAAATGCTGACTTGTTTATTACAAAGTTTTAAATTGGAAATAGCTATACACTGTACAGTTCTTTTTCTGCTGCTCAAATAAATTTAACATAAATTTAATAAGATCTGATATAGCCTATAACATTTTGTAGGTATATACAGTCTTCAAACCCCTTAGGTACAGAGGTACCTGTAAAGGATATAATGACTCAGATGATATAAACATTCTCAGTGAAATCAATGGATTATTCATTATGTTTGCTACTGGTTTATTCATTCACTTCTACAGAATACCATTTTTCAACTATTAAACACCTTGAAAGACTTTGAAAGGTTTCATCCAAATTTAATCAAGGATTTTCAAGCATTAATTTTGCCCATATGTAGTTCAGTGATTTTTTTCTTTGAGAACAGTTAACATCCTCCAAAATGGCTACCAGAGTCTGCGAGCATTGGGAAATTGGCTTTTGTATTGGTGCTGTTTTCCCAAATTTGGAAAACTCAGATAAGTTTGGCTGGTATACAAACAAACAAGGTCAAAAAATAAAAAGTCATTTAGAGATCTGCTGCAGCATTGCAGTAGAGGCTCACGTGTGTTATGGCTTGCAAACACAGGACATGTCACAGATCGGAGTCGCTAGCCTGTGAGCAGAGTTTTCTTGGAACAGTGTTTGCTTCCGTTACAAGATTCAGTCCAAATATTAGAATCAAAAAAATGTATGTTTGTCTCTCCAGTTGTTGAGTAACCTCCTATGAACATGGCCAACCAGACAGATGTGCTTTGCTTGAATAGCAAAGTCTGTACAGACGGACTGTATGTGCCAGCTCTTTGTTTGGCTATGAGCAATGTGCCAACTGATAAAATACTTGTGTGAGCAGGATGAGAAAAGACGTGTCAGTATCAGTGCGCATAAAGCTTCGGTTCAAAGAGTATTGTCGAAGTGGAACCTTAGAACGGGGAAATGGCACAGTGAGATTGCCCTGATTCATATTAAGGTCGGTCGTCAAATGAGGCAGGGTTAATTTGGTAAAACAGCAGTTAGATCAGATGTATATCAGTGGTACAAATAAATGTTTCTTTGTTTCCCCAGTTTGATGTTTCGCATTTGTGAGTCCTAGACTTATATACCTGCATTAAAATATATATTTAGTATACGAAAGATTGGTTCCAGCATTTAAAGTACGAGTGTTCTAAGACTAGCCCTCTTTTCAGGTGAGCTCTACCATTCACAGCATTTTCCTTCTAAGTCAACGTTACCATTTCTGGTGTTACAATTGTATAAAATATACTCTATTTCTGAATTGCCATAAAAACCTCTTGTTATCTTCACAAAGAGGATAGGTTGATTTGAGATGGATCATATAGAATTTATTCTGGATACTAGAGTTACTCATTCAGTGAATTGCTGAAAGTCACTAGAGATCTTTAATATCCAAAAATATATACATGATGTGATGGTCATACAATTTATATGCAGGCAACTAATTTAAGTATTTAAGTTATCAGGCTGGTCTTTTTAGAGTCTGGAGTAAAGCCAAAGGCAGATCTGGAGGATAATTCAGAGCATGTAATGTTAGGTAGCCTCAGAAACCCGAAAAGAAAAACGAAAAAAAATGCCACAGTGAGCATGGACTTTCCCAGAGAACATGCTCTTGTCTTCCTCCATTCTATTCTGTTCCAGGTCATCAGGGTCTGATGTCATCCAACTGTTTGATACATGATGAGAGAACAGAATTTATAGGTTTAAATCCTTATAAATGCTGAAGCATGATTATTATTCCTGCTGCAATCAATACGGTCTTCTACAGGAAGATTGGACAGTGAGAGGTAAATCAGGAACTCAGTCCAGGAAAAGAAGACACGTTGCTAGAAACACTGTAAGCATTGTGGGTAGTTATTTTTCTCGAAAGCCCTTGAAAATTTGTTTTTCTGCTGTCCCTGGCTACCACAATTTTAACTAACTTACTTTCCTAGAACCACTCTTGTGGATTAGAAAAAAAAAAATAAAGAAGGGTGTCAGAAGCCCAGCAGCACGCGTTTCTCTGTATCACAGGTGTCCCTTACTTGCAGCACAGAGGGTCACCTTCTGCTTCAACATGAAAAAAACTCCTGAGTTGTGGCATCTGACTTCAGAAGGTTCCTATGGAAATACCAATCACGCAGCACTAGGAACCCTGTTTTGAAACATCCTTACATTGCTAGACTGTTAGTATGTCTAGGTCTGTGCTATTTTTAGGTACTAGTACAGCTACAATGCTTACCACAGTTATAAGAATGATCTATACTGTTGGTAAGATAAGTATTTGGTAAATTAAATTACTGCAAGTTTCTTGGTATATATCATATGCTCAATTTAAGTTTTGCATCCACAGATCATTAAATGTGCATAAAACTGGTAACAGAAAAATGCTACAGTTTCTTGACAATTTTTAAAGCAGCCTCACCTAAAACAAATTTTACTTGATTCTTTTCTTTTTAGCTGAGATTCAGAATAGTCAGTAAGCAAAAACATTTATATGATAGATATGTTACCACATAAAGATTTTGTATAACGATAGAGCGTCTTTCACACTTTGCAGCTTGGTCAAAAATTCAAGAAAGCAAATAAATAATTCTTAGTTAAAAAAGCATTTGAAAAAGGATTATGCATAAAACCAGGGTCAGATTTCACCTTTCTGGGGGTGAAAAGAAGCTTTGAAGCTTCTAGTTGTGGCATTCATGAAAGAACTGGTAAGTTTACTGCAGTGTGAAATACAGCTCTATGTTTTCCTGGTGAGTAAAAGATGGCAGCACACCATGCTTTGAGACACCTGGAGGTGGCATTCTAAAAATCAACAGCATCTTTGTACTAAAGGGATTAAGAGTAGCATATATTAGAAATATGTCTGTGACTAACTGTAGTAGCGGCTGAAACTCAAAACCTGTAGTGTGGAGAGTACAGTGCCTGTCACAGTCGTAGCCTCTAAGGTTGTTTCAAAACTTCTGGACTTCATATAGACCTATGCAGACTTGCATGGAGTAGGTGGAACCAGGCTCTTTTCAGAGGTGCACAGGGATGGGTCAAGAGGCAACGGACACCACTTGCAGTGTGGGAGGGTTCTAGTTAGATGTCAGGAAACCATTTTTTACCGTGAGGGCAGTCAGACAGGTGCCCAAGGGAGCTGTGGAATTGCTCTTGCTGGAGCTATGTGAAACCTAATTGGATAATGTCCTAGACGTTGAAGGCGAACCTGCTTCTGACCAATATTTTTCTAAGGTTCCATGATTCTATGACTGGCGATACTAGCAGAGTCCTGAGCATGTAAATGTACTTGTTTGACACTAAATGCCAAGGTTTCTCAGTAGAGAAGTATGTACTACACCGTTCTGTAGTACTCACTTCTGTTATAAAATTACATAAAACTGCACACACAAAGTATAAATAAAAGAATTGCTTGATTTTCCTCAAATTTAAGACATTCCTGTTGCAATAGTAGGAGCCTGTGTTGAGTGACTCCTGTGTAGACTGAAGAGTGGCTATTGCAGGAAGAGAAGAGCATTCCTCGCTCTCTTGTGATTGGAAATGCTTACCTTTGCAATTGCGGTATCTAAAATTAATAGCCTTTCTACCAAGTGTCGTAAGTCACGCATCAAGCTTATGGCTGTCACCACATTGTAGACTGTAGCATCAGTTCTTTTTTTTTGCCACAGGACACACTGCATCCCCTCCAGTCTTTTCAGAGACTACATCTTGCTAGCTTTCTCCACGTCAGGAATTTCCTCCGACTCGCTAATATTTTCATCATATTGATACGTCCGTACATCTCCTGTCTTTAAGGGTTGTGAGTGTTCCTGTCTGCTACATCAGGAACTTCTATTCCCCTCTCTTATATCCAGGACTCTGTGCAAGTTATGCATTTCTTTGTCTAAGGAAGGAAAAGTCAATTACTTAATAAGATGAAGGCACCAATTATGGAATAAAGGGCTAATCTACATAAATAAGGATATCAAAGATATATTCTATCAACTACAAATAAAATAAGACTCCAAGAGTAATTTAATTTATTCCTTTGATAATATAGTCCTCTATCCAGACATTCATTTTTAGTAAAAAGTAACAAAACTGCACTCTGCACTAATTTACATGTAAAAAATGAAACCATTCCTTAAGTGACAAGTTAAGCTTAATTTCAAAAGACAGTTTAGGTTTCCAGAGGGCATAAGGTAGTTATTGAATCATTCAAAAAAAGAACGAGCATTTAAAATGAAGAACTGGAAGAGGATAAAATTTTATCCCGCTTACATGAGAGATGCAAAGGTGAAATTCTCACTAGAGAAATGTACTTCATTGTAGTGCGATCAGACTGACTCATGTGAAAATAAATGTAGCTACTGCACCCTGACTTCCAAGGATCAGAAAATCAAGCTATACAGCAACACAACATTTATTACTGTATGATACGCTAATAAGTCTTAAGATGAACACCATATTCCTACATAATTATATTATAAATAACATGTTATGCTCTCTTATTAAATGACATATGTCACATTTTCCATAACAAGTGCATATTGACGGCCAACTACATTAAGCCGACAATATTTACACATTAATTACAGCTTTTAAAATGGAAATATGTAACTCTATATGTACACAAATTGTTAACGGGTCAGAAATTCCTACAAGGAGACCCGTATGTAAATGTCTGTTATGTAGATATCCATGTACAGGTGGGCAAATATTATTTACAATATGAAGTGTTTAATTTAATAATGTAGGAGACAAGATTTATTATTTCATTACCAAGTCAATTAACTTGAAAATTCTAATAGACACCTAAGTATTGGTTTTCAACCTTAAATGGCTTTTGAGTTTAGCTGGATTTTATAGATACTGTTTTGTAGGAGAAGCAGCCAGACTTACTGAGTTCCCTTTGTTATCTCTGGCCTCCAAAGTGTCAGCGGCACGGATGGGTTATTGCTTAGCATGATTTCTGCTGTACTACAGTCCTCAACTGTAATCATACATTAGTCAAACCAAGGACCTGTTGTGGTACCACAGAGCTTCTGATTTATGAAGATGTCAGCTCCTGAGAATCTGGTCCATCACTATGGTGGCAACCCTAACAGCATTAGAGGCTCTTGCATGTTTCTACCAGCGGGTTGCAACGTTCCCATCAGGCTATGATTCTTTTTTTGCAATATGGTGCTGTCAACACTGTTCTCATCAGTTATACATATCAGTGGATTATTAACAATATTTGTCAGACTTCTATATTAGTTTTGTCCCAGAACAGCCTTGCCTCACTTCAGCAATAGAATTACATTTTGCATTGTCTCAAGAAATGCTTTTAAATTAGAATTGATGTTTCAGTCATATGATTTTTCACTGCTGATGTAATTTAGTTTTCTATCTAAATTTTTATATAAGTATATGACTTATTTTTAAAAAGTGTGATCCTGTTAAAGGCGGCTGAGGCACAGAGAGTTCCCACAGCAGAATTTGGGCTAATATCTCTCCCATGCATGGCAGACTAAAAGAGTGGTCAATACTGACATAAATGCCAACAGTAAATTGAAAAGAAACATAAAAGAGGAAAAAAACCGAGACTTCAGAGCAAGACTTCTCCTTAGAAAGTATGCATTTAATCTAAATGACAAATAAATAAGTACAAATGTAAACACCAAGTATCTTGTATAATCACTAGAGGAACTATTGTATTTTGTATATTTTGCAGTTAAAGCTTTTACAGGATTTAATAGCTTTAATTGTATACAAAATCACAAAACTTTTACCAGGAAAATATGTGGGAATGTTTTTCCTCTATACTGCATATCCTATTGTACTGGGAGCAGCTGTGCCAGTACACGGTCCCTTTAAAACCAATAAAACTGTACATGCAAAGGGGCCAGCTCAGAATACAGAAACAGAAGCCAATGACTCATTTTAACGTCTGTCTCTGAACTGAAACACAAAATAGCAATTACCTCAAAGCTGCTTACTGCCACAGCTAGGAAGACTCTTTCACATTTAAAGCACACTACCCACACAACAGAAAATCCTTTTTTCTGTTTTGTTTTTTTTCATTGTACAACTTGCAATAACCATAGCTGATGGTGGAATTTAGCATGTTTCAGTCTGAGTCATCAGTTTGAATCTTGCCCAGGCTGATGATGACCAAAAGTTATTGCTTGATTCCCAGCTTAAATTATTTTAGAGTCAGCTTTTTGTAGACAAGAGAAACACATTGTAAGCTTATCTTACCCAGACAATCAGCAATAGTTCAGCCTTCTAGGACAACCTTGAGAAGAATAGGGTATTTTGCACTGCCATGGCCCAGGAGGTATTTATCTTGAGAATGAAGAAAGAATTTTGTTCCAACAGCATCTACCACAATGAGATACTCTAACCAGGATTGTGTATCTATGGACTTCTGTAATATAAATAATAATTAAAATCCCCTGCCACATTATCTGGTGAAAGATTTTCAAAAGCAAACATGTCTTTGATGAGTCTGGCAAAAAGTTATGTAAAAAAATAAATAACTTTTTATCATTTCCCAAGAAAAAAGAATCTGCACTAGTTCTTTAATAAACTGTAAGTGTCATGTCTATTAAAATTTCAGATTTAAAGTAAATGAGTCAGTATATGGAGTAAAGCTACAAGATAATTTTTGCATAGAAAGGGGTAAATAACCCTAGGTATGAAATTCAAAGTGCTGTAGTAATGCCTATAGATGAGTAGGTGGCATGAAAAAGTTAAGATGTGCACTGGATTTATTATTTTGTTGATATTTGAAAAGAATATTGCTTACCATTCTGAAGAATTGAAGGAAAGAGGTATTCTCATCTAAATCTGAACAGAATTTACTTGAGAAATTTCCACAGGACTTAAATCCTCACATAACAAAAAGACATTAGAAGCCTTTTCCAGTATCCCTTGGAAGAAATAGTACAGCTGATTCAAATGATTGAAATAATGCATCAGTCCACCTGGGAAATTTTTCTCTGGGAATCCTAGAGACCCTTTGAAATTATCTGTGTTTCAAAGAAAATTGACTTAAATTCTGATGTACTTTATTGTCATCCACCACTGTTCTTTAGTGGTTTTGCAGGGTCATAGGCTAAAACTGATCATTTAATCCTAGTAGTCCTGACATAGAATTCTGGGTACAAACTTTTTTTCCCCTTCTTTTTTTCCCCCTGTAAATCCATTTACTTTTCCTGTCGCCTGACTTGGAAGTTGGTTAGTGATTCAATGTATGCTCAATTAGAACAAGTTTGAATCTGTTAATTTTCAAATGGCCATAAATCTACATTGTTCAAGTGAAATGTACAACATCTTCTGAGTCAAGAAGGAGCTTGTTTTTTAGTCATCAACAATTTGCAGAGTCTACTCTAAAACTACTTAACATAAAAATACCAAGGATTATATTTCTAAAATCCTGTGGATGCCTGAATGTATCAGTGATCAGTGTATTTGCAGAAAAGTGGTTTTTTGGTCCCTGCATACAAGCTTTCAGTTACTTAAGTCATGTATTTGACAAGTAGTATGTAGAAAAAACGGTACAGCCTTCTCTAACACCAACACAACAAAAAGAAGGGAGCAATGACTCGAGCTGGATGTCTGATACATGCAGAGATCTCTCTTCTACCAGAAATAAGATTATAGATGCAAGAGTGGCACAGTAAGGTTAGGGCATCTGAACTGCTAAATCCTGGATTTGTAAGCAGTGACTTAATCAGAAGACTGCTAAGTCAAATAATAATGGTAGATCAAATGATTGAGGAAAGCATTCCTTAAAAGAGTGTCAAGATGAGCTAAAAAATGAAATGAGAGCTAAGTGACAGCAAGTAAATGTGAAGAATCTCTGGATTCTTATAAAGACATCTTGAAACTTCTTATACAGTGGAAATTTTGGATTTGAATTCCTTTAGTTCCTAGAAATCAAAGCTATAGTAATTAATAACCACATTTCGTAATCTAGGCAAAAAGCAGATGATAGATAAAAGGGGTTTTTTTATGTAGGAAAAGTGTCCCTTATTACATTTTCCAAACTCTTGCTTACCATTAACATTTTAGATTTACATCATATTTAAGATGCTTAAATCTAACTGCTTAATATTCTGGACTGACAGGCTCATTAAGCTGAACAGTAGGATTGCTGTCATATGCACTTCAGGCAGTTACAGCAGGACATTTTCTATTTTTAATTCCGAATGTTGAAAGAGAAGTCTTTATCATTAAAATAACTATATTTCTTCTCTTTGAGAGGCATTACTATATGTTTGACATCTCAACTCTGATGACATTTTGGTTCTCTCTTACAATCTAAACTATTTAACCAAAAGAGTAGAGTGCTGTGTGCAACAGCTTTGGTATAGTAGTTACCCATTTTTTATTCAATTCATAATCACTGTTAATTTATGGGTCTCAATATTAAAGAATCATCTTCTAGCTATAGGTGTTTGGACTGGTGACATTGTATGGTAATTCCCATTTGGTCTATAATATTTTAATACATGAAAAAATACCTAGCAAATTTTACTTAATGTTAAGAGCAAAACAATTTTGCCGAAAAACGTTTCTCCAAGGCCAGGTTTATCAAAATTATTTAAAGGTGATTCACAGTGCTGATAGCATCTGCGTGGAAACCTCACTAGTGTTGCAAGTCAGTGCGAGTTAAGTTTCTAGCAATTAGTTTCTTTTGAAGGTTCTTAACAGGTAACTATCTAAATATTTTTAGTCTGGCAGTGTATGAAATCTTCCATCATGCGGTCTTTGATCTAGAGATCTAGAAAATAAATTAGAGACTCTCCAAAGGGAGTTTGAAGTACTAAGTACTCTTCTTTCAGAACAAATAAAAAGTGCAATTAGAACTCTTTCAGTAGTGAGGTACCTAGTACTAATAGGAATTACCGCAGGATTCCCCAAGGAGCACGGCTAGGCTTGGTCACAAGCTATGTCATGTGTGCTGACATAATTACTGATGGAGAAAGCCAAAACAAAGGCCAGAATACAGTAAATAAAATTGTAATGAATAACTGCCATAAACAGGAGCAGAAAGGCATTTCCAGGGGAAAAGTAGGAACACAAAGTTAGGTTAGCAGACATATGGGAAAAGAAACTACCCCCCAATAATATTTTTGTTATTTCACAAGAAAGGAATCACATATAATCTTTGAAGAAGCCAGGAAGTATTGAACCTGCTTCAGTGTCACCCCCTGAAGAAAAAAGTCACAAAATGTAAGTCAATACAACAGTTTGCCACACACTGTTCTTTTGTATTTGCAGTACTGTAAGAAAAGAATAGGGATTTGAGCAAATATTTTATCAGAATACCAGACCTCTACACTAAAATCTAGTCNTACTAGGAAGAGTGCATCTTGTTACAAAACAGAATCACAGAATCACAGAATCATAGGGTTGGAAGGGACCTTAGTAGATCATCTAGTCCAACCCCCCTGCCAGAGCAGGGCCACCTTAGAGCAGGTTACACAGGAACGCGTCCAGGCGGGTTTTGAATGTCTCCAGAGACGGAGACTCCACCACCTCCCTGGGCAGCTTGTTCCAGTGCTCTGCCACAAGTCCCAGGTTACAGCAGCAGCTGATAAAACCATTCTGTTTTTTATGATGTTTCCCCAAGAAGTATGATTCTGAAGTCTGTTCAAAGAGTCTATTTGTAGATCATTACCTTCACCTTTATTTCTTTTTTCTAATTATATAGAAATTGAAATTGTAATATAAATAGTAGTTAAATCTTACTGCCACATTAAATCCCCCTGCCACAACAAGATGTTGTTGTTCCTACACCAACTGAGTTGTTTTTTCTTTCTCTTTCTCCCTTTCTTTCTCTGTTGAGACCCAGCTGAACAGTACAGTTCAGATGAATCGCTGTACAGATTTGGAGGATGACCATATGGTTAGTTGAGACTACTAAGGCACTTCAAGATAAAACATCCTACTGTTATTCTATTCTTGTCAAAACTTGCTTCTTTGAATACCGAATATAAAAAGGGTTATGATGCTGTTTTTGCTTATACAAGCATGCACAATTATATGTTTGCATTCTTGTGTACAATATAGGAGTTTGGACATGATGCTGCCATTTCTCTTATGAACCAGTTTCTGAACTGAGACTCATAGCCATACATGATTTATGTAGGTCCATGCAACTTTTTTTTTTCAGTAAAAGTAGTCTAGAATTCCTCTAAGTGGTGGTTTAGGTTTGTTTTTATAAGAGGCAGAGACACTAAAAAAATAAGGTTCTGTTAAATCCACTGGCAACCTTAATAATACTGTTGTGTCTACTTATTTTGTCTCTTTTTTTTTCAGTGTAAGGTTGCGTACTGAAGGCATTTCCTCTGAAAGTTAAAAAGTGAGGTCACTGAAACAATTGTGATAAGATATTCTTTCTGTAGCTTCTGAAATTAGATATGTCTATCTTATCACCATGTTTGATTAATTCCACTACAATAGAGTCATCTCTTGTTTTCATACAAGCTCCTTTCAGCTTCTGTTTAACTCCTTCCTTTTTAGTTTCCAAAAAAGGATACATCTTTTGAAAGAATAATCAAGAGAAAGCAAGAATCCAGGGTGGAAGAGGGGGGAGACGACACGATATCTACATACTAGGAGATAAATTTCAAATTTTGCTCTTTAAGAGGTGCAGCTACCTGATAGATCTGTCTCTAATTTTCCTCCCTGATCTGCTCCAGGTGAACATTGCTGACTTAAGAGAAGGTCTATGTAATTTGCTAAGTTGACTAAAAGAAGTAAACCACTTAGTTTTAACAGATATAAATTCTAACACCACCAGGTATGACTCATCTTGTTCTCAACAAGAAGCAACTACCTTGAGAGAATTAAGCAAAATAACTCTTGGCTGGGACAGTCTGTATAAAGCAAAGCACTCACTGTGTGTTAAAAACCACTTTAAAATATAAAACCTTTAACAGTCCACAGATAGCATTACAGCCACATGACAGTACTTAAAACTTGCCCTGAAGTATGTCTCAAAGCTGAGGTAACTCCCATTTCATGTAAAAGGAAGATACATCATTGTTAAGCCTTGTGTTATATCACACTGAAAGCAGTGGCAAAGTCCAAACATTGACTGTAATATGAATTAAAATATAGTCATCATGGCAGTGAGTAAGTTTTTAACACGAGTTGTTTGACTTCTTGCACTGAAAGTGTAATTGAATTTGAATGATACCGAGTCATACTTTTGAAGAAAAATTAAAATCTAGTTGAAAATTTCTAACCTAGTCACACAAGTCTGTGAATTAGTCTACTTAGCAAGAAGGACAAGTCATGGGAAAACTGACTTGGGATTCAAAGGTTTGAATACTGCCCTCTAACTTAAGTGTACTTTGTTCTCTATAATACCTAAACATGAAATAGCAACCTTAAGGTAGGTCTTAAATTTCATAAATATGTTATCATCTGACTGTGGGATGGACCTGAAAAACAAAATTTGTGTAGTATGGATTTGATTCATGGGCAGAAGGAAAACCTTAATATTGCATGATCCTTCAGTAACCTCTGAGGTGTTCCAAGGAGACTGTGAATGAAAATGGAGTGTACTGTTCATATATCACTCACAGACAATGGAGAGATGTAATCTCTAATACATTGTAATCTTCTCTGTGTGCATCTCATAATTTTGAGACAAATATACAAAAGTCCCTACATTAGAAATTAGTTACACTCTGTTATGGCTATTGTTATCCCTCACTCTCTGTATGTATGTGTGTAAGTATGTGTGTGTTTAAAAACCTCACTGAAGTAGAATTAACCATGGCTAAATTAAAAACCACATAGCTATGGTAAAATAATAGCGAGACCTTATAAATTCATTTTGGATTTCCTGATTCATTTATTTTAAAAGTTATTTCCTCAGAATCTTCATGGTCAGCTGAACTGGAAGGAAAAAAAAAAGCTTATGCCTCAGCTAATCTTTTCTGTAATGTACTTAAGAAACTCATTAATTTTGTTTGTATGCTCTTATGGCCAATTTTTATAAAATCTAGCCTGATAAAAATGCAGTAGAATTAAAATACCTAATTCCCATTGAAAACAAAAGTAGTATTTTACTTGCATATTTTGAACTAGCCCAAAGCTCCTCTCTCTGTCTTTAGCTGCCCCAGAATGTCTGACATCTACGTCATACAAAGAAATTAGCAGTGAAAATGATATTTTAAAGAAAGTTTTGTTGATACTGATAGATTTCATTAGAGGTGCACCTAATACTTTTTTTTCTACTGCTTGTTCTTTACTCTGTGTTTTCTGTGACCCCTGCAAAAAAGTATTCCACATGATCTAAAAAAATAAGCTGTAATGTAACTCACAGAACCATTGCTGTAACATAATGTAGTAGAATCCTGTCTTAATCCCAGATACTGGGTTTTAAATTATTTTACTTTATTTTAGATCTGTGGGGTAATTAGTTCTTGTTTCAGGATAGTTCTCAGAGCCTATGGACCCTCACCTTTGCCCATTCTCTGGCTGGACTTAGGATGACTATAAAGGAATGATCTTCAGATTCTTCTCTATGCAAGCAGTTACTCTGTCACCCCAGAATGAGTTTTCCTTTTCTGTATGAAGGTTGTTGCTCTAAAGATCAACATCAAAGCTCTTTTTTTTTTTTTTTTTTTTTTTTTTTTTTTTTTAAATAGCCACATATAATTTCTTCAGGGCAAAATACTTCCTTACTATATAGAAATTGTTCTGTGTCTACTAGGAATCAATGCGGTGCAGTCTCTGCTTGGAGTGATAAATTAAATGAATGCAGACAACAACTAAGTCACTTCTTTGTTGAAAGTTAATGCTAATGACATTTATCCTGTGCTTCATGATAAACTCATTTAAAAGATTAAATGAGGGGGGAAAAATCCTATATTTTAGGAAATATGCATAAACTGTCTTTTACTTGCTCAGTTACAAGCCGCTGCAAGTAACATCAATGCCTATTTAAATTATTTTTTAAATCCTTGTGTATATCTGATATATTTCAAAAAAAGTTTCTCATGAAAGGGTCCTGGTTTACATTTTGAAACTGAAGAACAGTGAACTGTCCATGCTACATGAATAGCTGGTTTTACAAAAAATATATAAAAGAATATATATATTTAAGCGCAATGCAATGGTCACATGCTCAGAGCTATTCACCTGACAATCTATTGTTTTCTCTGTTTGTTAGAATTCATTTGTCACTTTGAGGGTGTTGTTATATGTTCTGATTAAGCTGATCTACCACTTTACTACTACTGCAAGTGAAGGATCCCCCTCCTCTTTCCCAGTCCTTTCTCTTCCCTGAACATGATCCTGACCATACAGTTCCCAGCTTTCCTTATCTAGCTCCAAGGCACGTATTTTTAGTCTGGATTATTTTTTTGCCAACTTAAGAATATGAACCAATTCTGTACAAGTCCAGTGAGTGCCAACAGCAAAACAGGAGAAAGGAGCGGAGGGGGTTATGTGAGCAGGGAAAGCTTATCTCCTTTCAGTGATGCGAAGCTCTTACATCAGCTTAAGTCACATCACCTTATCCACCTTGAACCTACCATCCCCAGGACAAAGAGCTAACATCTTTTTGCTACAGAGAGAAGTCTAGCAACCTTCCTTTCCCTATCCCAGCACTTAACTACTCATCATTTCTCCCTTTCCTTCTTCTAGCTACACAGCCTTTCCTCCTCCCCTTCACTGAAAGAATCTAACTCATTAAAATCAGAGAAAAAAACCAAAACAACTCTTGTTTATTTGTGGTTGAGTAATTTTCTGTGATTTTAGTGAATTAATAAGGCTTCACAGAATCACAGAATGGTAGGGGTTGGAAGGGACCTTCAGAAATCATCTAGTCCAACCCCCCTGCCAGAGCAGGGCCACCTTAGAGCAGGTTGCACAGGAACGCGTCCAGGCGGGTTTTGAATGTCTCCAGAGACGGAGACTCCACCACCTCTCTGGGCGGCCTGTTCCAGTGCTCTGTCACCTTCAAAGTAAAGACGTTTTTCCTCACATTGAGATGGAATGTCCCGTGTTCCAGTTTGTGTCCGTTGCCCCTTGTCCTGTCACTGGGCACCACTGAAAAGAGTCTGGCACCATGCTCTTGACACCCGTCCTTTAGCTTTGTATAAGCGTTGATGAGATCCGCTTTCAGTCTTCTCTTCTCCAGGCTAAACAGACCCAGGTGTCTCAGCCTTTCCTCGTAAGAGACATACTCCATTCCCTTGATCATCTTTCTAGCCCTCCACTGGACTTTCTTCAGCAGTTCCCTGTCTTTCTTTAACTGGGGAGCCCAGAACTGGACACAGTACTCCAGATGTAGCCTCAACAGGGCAGAGTAGAGGGGGAGGATGACCTCCCTCAACATGCTGGCCACACTCTTCTTGATGCACCCCAGGATGCCACTGGCCTTCTTGGCCACAAGGGCACATTGCTGGCTCACGGGCAACTTCTTGTCCACCAGGACACCAAAGTCACTCTCTGCAGAGCTGCTTTTCAGCATGTCAACCCCTAACCTGTCCTGGTGCTTGGGGTTATTCCTCCCTACATGCAGGACCCTACACTTATCCTTGTTGGACTTCATGAGGTTCCTCTCTGCCCAACTCTCCAGCCTGTCCAGGTCTCTCTGGATGGCGGCACAGCCTTCTGGTGTGTCAGCCACCACTCCCACTTTTGTGTCATCATCAAACTTGCTGAGGGTACACTCTGTCCTCTCATCCAGGTTGCTGATGAATATGTTGAACAAGACTCGACCCAGTACTGACCCATGGGGTGCACTGCTAGTTACAGGCCTCCAACTGGACTCTGCGCTGCTGATCACAACCTTTGGCTTGCAGAGGGCCAAGGAAAGTGTCAGTAAAGGGAAAGGGAAGGAAGACGGGTGAGGACTGCTAGTGAAAGCTGCCCTGTAAAGCTGTCACTCACGTACACCTCAAACCAGCCTGTGCTGGTAAAGCCTTGTGAAGCAGCAATCTCAGCTTCACTCCATCTTTATCCTGCTCTCCTACTTCACTGGCATGTGTTTGTGTCAATGCACCATGAACACATCAACAACTGATTAAGCAACTTTTTTTCCTTGGTTGTTCTTTGTTTTGTTTGTTCTTTGTTGTGTTTGTTTGTTGTTCTTTTTTTCCTTGATTTAACTTGGATAAGCCATTTCTTTAACTGTACGTTTTGTGGAAGGATATATTTTTTTTTAGAAAACCTGTTTTCTCAATGACTCATATTTTTCAGTAAGTGCAATGAAGGTAAATAATGTCCACATTTTTTCTCACATAGAAACATTAAGAGTTTTGTGAATTTCTATTTTTGCTGTCCTATGCCTTTTCAAAACTTGCACAGGTTTGGAATTATATAACAAGGTTTAATTTTATAACTGACACTTTTCCAAACTTTTCAAGTTTGGGAAAGTCACATTAACAGCAAAAAATAAAAAGCAAAAAACTAAATAAACTGTGGAGGAATTCTAGAATCATTCATTCTGCTGGGTTCAGTGTAAAAGTCAATGATAGGATGGGGAAAAATTAATTTTAAAAATAAAATGGCAAGTGTATATGTTCACATGATAACCTTATACTTAGATTTTTTATTAAAAATATGCATTCACAAAAAGCCATATGTGCATGTTAGAAAATCAAATAGCTTTTATTGCCTGTAGATGATTTCAAGAATAGATGAGTTTTAGCAAAGCACATTTTGAAGAAAGAATTAATTAGATCTGTGATCTGTTTTGTGTATTGTTGATGTAAATATGAGAGAGAGCGATGGACAGCTTGAACTACCACTGACTGTGTTGTACCTGTTTGTACTCAACCTGCTGTGCGTACTATTGTTACCTCCCATTGCTCTAGTCTCAGCTCTACTTGCTAGAGCAGTCAGTCTTTCTATCAATTCATTTTTTTCTCTCAATATCGGTGTTAAGTGAATGGGTAAGAACTATCCTTAGATCGAAGTGCTATGCTTGAGGGAACTTTTAGCACCTTGTAGGTTCCCCCAAGCCCAACTGACCAATCAATTTAAGATAACAGTGGTTTCTTGGAGGAAGAAAAAAACACTGAACAGATATTTCAATAATAGTGAAATACAATTTAGCAGGAATGCAGGTTTTAGATATGTAATAATATTGAGCTCCAAAGTAAAGTGCTTGAAGTATGAGGAAACAGGTAGCGGCTCTGACAGTGTTCTTGTATTTTATCAGAATGACCTGAAACTCTTCTGCTGAGTTCCTAAGAGAACTACTCAACAGCTAATGAACACTTCTTCCCTTGCCTTGCTTTGCCTTGCCTTCCCAGCTCCTCTCCTTTTCAGATTCCATTGTGCCACATTTTTTCTAGACTCTTGTTGAGTTTGTTACCTTATCTGTCTGAAAGTACTTTTCTATTAAACTTCCCTAAAGGACTAGTTTCTGAAAGGTAGTATTTAGTTGAGAAACTACTTTAAATATACCAATGGGTTAATTAGCACAATGTTCAAATACTAGTCTTTATTTATATTAAGGGCAGGACCTGCAAGATAGAAAACACCAATCTAAAAGTGTATTTACTTATAAAGTATGTCCAAGTAAGTTTTCTCCCGTTTCTTACTTCCCTTTCTTTTGAACAAACTGACCCTCTCCCACAAGGCATTTTCCAGCTCTTGACTGATAGAACATATTTCCTTACAAGCCTTGCAAAATGAATGAACAGGCAGTCCTTTTGGCTGTACAAATCACAAAAAAA
>VXBO01004480.1:111738-129097 GCA_013400135.1 Rhinoptilus africanus | reverse complement strand
AAATCAAAAAAAAAAAAAAAAAAAAAAAAACAAAAACCAAACCAAAAAGGAAACTAAGGAAATCTGAGCTCATATTTCTTTATAAAGGCCATTTATACTGTTTGAACAAGTGTATCAATCCTTTACTGCCTATGGACTAAAAATAATACTGTTATGGTATAGGTAACAGGTAATTCTTTGTTGGTTATGCATGTACCCTATTCTGTAAGATAAGAGATTTGTTGACTATTTGAAAAATCATGTGGGATACAAACAGCAAATAGTAGTGGTCTGTGTTCTTGCATTTGTTTGCATTACTTTACAGGCATATTTTCAGAAGTGCCGTAGAACCTCCTATTCCAGGTTTACCCACTGTAATTGGAGCAGAGAGAGAGTGTGCTCCTCAATACTGGCAATTCCTGGCTACAGATCCGTCTCTTACCCCCAGAGAGAATATCTGTGGGTCAGTCATGCTTCTTTAATTAATTCCCAGAACTGGCCTGGCATATGACTAACTATTGATCTAAAAGTGAAAAAGAACTTTAAAGAAGTCAGTCCTAGATGTCTGCTGAGATAATAGAAACTAAAATTACACTCTAATTTTAAACATATGATCTTATCAACTTTTTCTATTATTATTTTTTCATCTGTGTGTGTGTTTATAGATGTATTTCAATAGAGGCTGACTATTTAGTATTGCTGCTGTGAATGACATTAGTATATAAAACTGATAAATGTTGTATGAAAAGTTAAAACAAACTGTTTACATCTGATGCATAATAAGATATTTACTTATTTATTTAGAAACCAGTACTAGGTATAGACTGTTCAGATACTCCTGTTTGTACTGTGGATGGTATTAAAATAATCTAAAACACAGAAAGGATTTTTTTTTCACAATATTAAAGGAGAAAAGTCAAAGCAAAGACATAAGTTTGCTTTAATTAAGTTGATTTCTGGTTTCTAAAAGAGTTTTTTGTTTTCTCTCAAAACTCAATACAGCTTTTTGAAGTGAAAGAGCTGCAGTTTGGAGTAATAACACTACATATGGTTAACACGAAACAGTGCCATTGTAAGGCTGGAAGCTGCAAGCTGAGATGTGAAAATAAAGTGGGAGGAAAACGAATGAGATGTCAGCTACATGCTCAGTAGCTTTTCAGGCAGTATGTTTGAATGAACACAACAGTATTACCATAGATTGAGTTATTTGTTATATGATACCAAGGCAAGGTTTCATGCCATTGTTTATTATTACAATCTGTGCTGTATATCCTGTATAAAACACTTTTAGTAGAGGAGCTCTTCCTAATATGTGGCAATATATTTGAAGGTTCTGGTAAATACCCTTGATTTAATGTTAGGCACCTAGTGTGTAAGACTGCCTATCGTTGACAAGTACTAATAGCATTGCCAAGACTTACTCTGCACCTGTGTTTTTGAACACCTTTCCTTTCGTTAACCTTGCTGGGATCAATGCCAATTATTAGATTTTAATAAGATTTATTTCACCATCAAGATTCCATCAGATATGCTAATAGCTTTGATCATTTCAGGTCTTAGTCAAAGCCGTATTCTCAATACTACTATACTGTAATCAAATAGATCTAAACACTATAAACTAAATAATTTAAATTGTTTTTATGTGTCCGATGATGTGTTAGACCATTCTCACTTTAATTATCTTAGTTATGTAATACTTAATTATATACCACCTAATAACATAATACCTCACATATATAATGCCTTGGTCTATGTGATCAATTCTTAGACTTAAACAACCAGTTAAACAGGGAAATCAAAGCACTGCAGAGGTAGGAAATTACGGAGGGTTTTGAGGTTTTTTATCTATGATCTAAGAATCACACGTTAGTTGCGTGATCACTCATAAAGATCACAGATACCTGTAAAGATACAGAATCAAGGATGAGAGCAATGTTTTATCCGGTGTCAGACAGTAGGGTACTGCATCAAGTTTTAGTTTCTGCACTCCTAGCTAGGAAAGATTCAGAAATACTTGCCACATATTTTGAAGTTAAGATAACAGGTATTCAGGGAATAATTTTAAAAACTTGAATATAAAGACTTTAACAAAAATGTAAAGATCAGTATTCGTTTACAAATCTTTGTACGCAGGAGCTGAAGAAAAGTTAAAAAGTCAGTATCAAACACTCAGCTATTACCCAACAATGTAGGTTATTCCCCCTCATTTAGAACTGAGATTGAATGTTCTCCTATCAGACATCTCATCAGATCAGAAAAAATCATAGAAATTGGCTGCAGGGATTATTGGAAAACACCTAATATCTGGTTCATTACAGAAGATCAGAACAGGCAATGTTATCCGGGCTTCAGTTCTTTGAGTTTATGGAAGTTTCCCATTGTTGAAAGGGAATTTGGACTGTGTTATTCCATTTCACACAGGAAGTGTTAGTTAGATGCATCAGCTGCTTAGAATATATTTATCATGATTGCAAATATGTGCAATCTCATATTTAGTATGCTGTATCCCATGAAAATGCTGAGCGAAAGTCTCAAGTGTGCTATGGAACAAATCTCAGTCATGGTGATCTTGCCTCTTTTATTGCTTGCATATGCTTTCAAAGCCTGTAGAATAGCTAGCTATATGGAAAAGCATAAGGACAAGACAGAATATGCATGTTTACACATCCAGCTCCCACTTTACACCAGGCTGAAAAAATTACACTCTTTTTTGTAGCCTCTTGGTGATAGCTTTGTTACTTGTATGTCTTAGGTGGACTTTTAAAATTAGAAATAAGTATGTTCATTCATATAAAGTTACTTACTGAACAGCAGCAAAAATTCTAGTGCTTCACATCATATGCAGTCAAGGAGGTGGTATCTCTTTCTCCCTATCACACGCGCTGTGTTATACAAATGCAGGTATTTGTAGTTAATTGTCCACTGAACAATCCAGTTTTACACATAAAAAAATAATAAACGATTTTATTCCTTGCAGGGGAAAAAATCTGCTTAGTTTCTATGAAACTATATGTTCATTACTACCGCAGGACAATTGGTTTGATAATTTAGTATCATGTCTGCATATGAAAGGTATGACTTTTTCTGCCATTTTAACCTCACCAAGTCAGATCAAGTTTAAACAGAACAGCCAAAATAAATACTTACAACTGAGGAAATAACACATATTTTTCTATGTAGGAGTCTTGTGTGAGCTACGTTTCATGCTATTCTAAAAATTATTCAATACCCTACCAGCCAAAGCGTGTTGCAAAAGGGAGTCATAACAGTTGAACAAGACAAGTTCACAAGAAGTGGGGAAAAAAGGAGATTCTTTTTCTGTGGTCAACAATTTCCATACCATGTTTTTGCTGAAAAGAGAAAATAAGAGCTCACATTATATCTACTTCTTGTGTTAATTGTTGAGCTGTCTTCATATATTCCACTAGAATTTTATAAACATATGTATATATATAAAAAGAACAGAAATATCATAATAATAAGTTCAGTCTGTTAATTAACTCCTTTATCAATAGGTACTTATGACAGAATTTTGTGTGTCAAATTCTAATTCTCTTACTCAAAGTAAATACTACTTTTCCACATAAGTAAAATTATAAGAATCTGGCAGGAACAGATATACCAAACCCTATTTAATACTAGATAAAATGGTGTTTATATCTTAACTCAATTTTGTACTGAAAAGATCTATAATCATCACATTGGTTTATCAGTATCCTGGGAATGCCCTTTCAGTGGTTCCATTTGTGATACACTATAGTGAGCAACACTATGTTTAATCCACACCTCTAGAATTAGGTTTATAATCAGAAATTGCTTTTAGATTCTGGAAAAAAAATAGTTCTTGAAGGCTTTCAGTGAGTTGCACGCTGAATTGTTTCAGTGAGTTCAATAGGTCATGAATCATGTGAACTTGTCTGACACAATTTGCAATTCTTTTATTTAAGGTTGGAATTCCACTGTGGTTTGAAATGCATTCATTGTAATGATCACAAAACTATTTTTAATATTTATGGAATGGTACTGCAGATCCCACTGTAAATTCAGAGCATATGTTTACCAGTGACAAGAAACAGAGGAATGTGCTAGATTTTATGAACTGTTAATGAGTCAATAAATTGACTGTTTTGCAGCCAGAACTCTGTTACTACTGGCATTGTCCAACATTCCAATCTGTAATTCTTATGGAAAAAGAAGTTCTATTCCAAATTTTAACTCTATTTCTTTCCTTATTTTTCTTCACACTAGGGTCTTCTGTCTTAAGAAAAAAATATGCAATTGAACGAGCATCACAAGATGTGTTTATCACTATTGTCAAGGTAGGAAGTTATCAGAATATAGGTCTCTTCGGCATCACTTACTTAATATCACATCATATAATCCCTTTCATAAACTTTTCAAGCTCCATTTTAGACACAGTTGGACTGCAAGACAATCCCCAGAATTTCAGTGCTCTAATGTTTAGAGATGTTCCACATTTATTCCCAGCCATATTTTTATCCATGCGTTCTGCCAATGTTTGAAGAGCTTAAATAACTCTTTACTATTTTTGACTTTTACCCCTTAAGGTATTTATAAATATGGATCATAATTCCTCTCAGCCTTTGCTTTGGTAGACTGGACAAGCCCCACAGCTGTACATGTGCCAGTTCACCCTTCCTGGACACGGGCAGCCACCACTTTACAACCTATTCCGCTGAGGTCTGTCAGTAGTACTAATGATTTTGTATTTCTGCTAAAAATATTTTTCCAGATGTATTCTTAGATAGCTTTCATTTTATTAATGACTGAGGCCATTGGCAGCTAGTGGTCTGCTATATTCCAAGATTAGTTACTGGACTTCTTTTGTGTTGATCCTTAAGTATGTCTGGATGACAAGTGTCATATTCCAGACAGAAACTCTTGCCTTATGCATTATTGAATTTTCTATCATTTCTGTTACATCCAGATCTTCCTATACGGTATCCCAATTCTCTTCTGTGTTGATAATACTGTCTAGCCATTTCTCATTGGCAAATCTTGTTGAAATGGTCCCCCTTTTAACAGTCCCAAGATTAATCATGTCGGAAATGAATGGTTAAGCTCCCATTTATCTGATACTTAGATTCTTGGTACTTCTCACTGCTGTTTGCTGTTTATCCAGTTCCTCATACATCCAGACTTTTTTTCTGTTAACTCTGACCTTTTCCATTTTAAGTAATACTCGTCCATGTAGTGGTATTAGAATGTTTTACTGTGATCTACCAAAGATCTGAACCATTTGTCTGGAAATAAAACTATCAATATGGTCTGCCGTGGCATAACTTTTCATTTTATCTAAATTACCTGTACTACCATATCTAATTGTTCAGAATTTTGCATACCACTGAGTCAAATTGCTAGGCCTGTAGTCATATACTACTTCCGTTCTTTTTCTTAAATAAAAAAAAGTGCCCAGGCTATTCTCATGTGGCATAGTGAAATCTTAGTTGATGTATTTGTTGAAAACGCTTGCTATATGACCTATGGCTCAGGTATGTTATAATTCTGAGATGAAGACTCTCCTGGTCACTTAGTCAAGAGCAATCAGTACTTCTAAATTGGTTTCCATTTCAACTATGGAAATTTCTCATGCCCTCATAGTCCACTCTACCATTACTCCCATGGTCAAAATCATCTTTCTGTTTAAAAACTGAGGCAAAGTAGGCATTTAGTTCTGAAGTGTACTGAATTACCAGTGCCCAGTGGCTTTTTTTCACTTCTTCTTTTAGTTATATGACTGAAGTAATTTTTCTGTTTCTTTTTACATCCTTTGCAAGACCTTGTTCAGCTGACTCAGCAATTGACTTCATCCCTGAAGCCTGAATTCTTTGCTGACCTCTCCTTTTCCCCATTCCTTTATACTGTATTTGGATTTTTGATGTGAACTACATATCCTGAACTGTATAGCCTGCCCTCCTCCTCCTTGTTTGATACGAAGATTCATGATAGTTTTATGCATTTTTAATCTGAAGTTCTTGAGTCCTATCACAACCAAATTCATATCTCCTCATTTAAATCTATGACTCTTTTAGATATCAGTGGCATGAGCACAGCCAGTGGCCCATGAAAGCCTGGAAGTGGAGCTATCTACAAACAGACCGAATGGGATGACAGAACTGTCAGAGGAAATATGAAATGGCAAAACCAAAGTGCTGATCTAGTGTTCTGTTTTGCAATGCTTTCCTATAATTGCTACTAACAGAATAATATGGACTTTAATTCTGTTTCTAAAATTCAACCAGTTGAAGGCTATCTGAAGTGTGCTATCAGAACTATATTATCCGTAGTGCTACCTATTCCTCTTGCAGAACAAGTCAAATGGAAAAGCTAATACATCACTTCATTTTTACTTACATTTCCTTGTGCTCTGTTCTCTCAGGCCTCACTTTCCTGCAGCCCAACCACTGTGTTTTGTAAACGCGTAAAAAGCATTATTCTAGCACTACCAGCCTGAATAAGCATGCTTGTCAGAGTATTTAAGACTGTCCCATTGCAACATTTGTCATTAAGTTAAGATGCTTGACCAAGGAGCTAATCTTTTCATTGCCATTTAAATTCACCAGTCACAAAGATATTTCCAATACGTTCCTAATTAGTTGCATCATATACTTTTATGTTTGCTGCACGCAAAAGGCGTGTTAGCCAGCATATTCCTTATGATCCAATTGTGTGACTTGCAGTTGAGCAAATGCATTCTTTCGTGTCATTGAATCAAAGACATAGATTATAGTACAGCTAGATTATAATTATATCTATAATATGTAGAATATGTGTGGTACAAACACACAGGGAAATATGGCCTTCTTCCCAATCTAAAAAGAATATTCTACTCTAAAAGAGAAAGCACAACCAGAAGAATGGGAGATAAGCATACAAACATACGTTTTCTGGAAAAGGTAACTTGTTTAGTTCATAATACAAAACTTACTAAATTATTTTGACCTGCCATTCTAGGAAAGCACAGAGGGCCAGATTAAGTAAGATAAGCATTATTTCAGTATGAAGCAGGAAGTGTAAACATTTTATTGGCTTTGGGTCAGAGAGATAAAAGAGAATAATACAAGCCAAAAAACTGTGAAGACACCGAACCTGACAGAAACATGTCAAATGAGGTGGTGAAACAGTATGTCACCTTCTGGAACAGAAGTTAACTGTTGAAACAATCTGCAGCTGATAAACAAGCAGCACCTCATAGAATAATCATGCCTGTAGTTCCATTTTTTCTGCTGGCATTTACTTTTGTATAAACTGAACAATTAAGTGGCAACAGCTTGGGATGCTACGATTCGATGAGAAATGATTTACATCACTTTCACAATCATATGCCAGGGCCATCTGTATATCCAGGCTGTCCACAAAACTGCCTGAGTTAAAGTTATGACTTGTATCACTAAATCTACTGGTCAACTGGTTGTCTTTTAATCAGAATAGGAAATTTCTCTCTTCACTCCTAAGGCTGTTGGCAAAATTTAGAGACTATTTATGTCTAAAGTACAGACTAAAACAAGAGGAGTACCCAATACTGCTAATACTTTATTTATTTACTATTTTATAGAGCTTTTTTCATTCTTATTCTGGTCAGAGAAGGGTATCTGTACACATACTTCATGTGTTACATTCATCAACATCTCCACAGCAAGTACAAGGCAACCTGATGTAGTGACAGATGTCCCTGCCCATGGCAGAGGGGTTGGACTAGATGATCTTTGAAGGTGCCTTCCAATGCAAACCACTCTATGATTGAAAATTTAGTCCTTAATACATTTGCTGGCCAGACCTGTTTTCCTCCAGGGCAGAGAGATGAACTTTCCAAGACAAGAAAAACTAGATGGACAGAATAAACCACACACATTTATTTTAAGTTTAAGAGAGTCTTTTATCTTTTGCTTATACAGTGGCTTGCAACATAAAGCAGTTAAATAGGTAGCTTTTCAAGTTACTATTTAGTAAACGTTGCAGTTGTACTCCTTTGTGAAAACTCCACTAGGAACCTGATGGCAACAGTTGTTGATGTACCATTGCTAAACTGTAATATCTCTCACTCCAAAGAGAATTTAATTTAGGCTGCAGCAAATGACCATGTACCAGCCACTATTTAAGTCCAACAAGAGTTAAACTTCTAAATTCCTGTCCCTTAAAATGTGATATTAAAGCTACATTTGTGCTTCAAACCAGCAAATTGTAGGTTATAAGTCTAACACTTCTCAAATAAAAATGACATCTATTTGATGGTCATGCCTATTTGTTTTTGTCTTAGAATTCCAGTAATTATAATAGCTTATTGTGAAACTTACTTTATAAAAATGCTTAGTGTCTAACAAAACTGACTACCTAACATGATTAGTCTTCTACTAAAGGTACAGGAGAAGACAGAAAGTTGACAGACTTCATGTTTCCTCACCTAGGTTTTACTTATTTGCTGTCAGAATTGGCAGAAAAAAGTAATGCTGTCTTGCAGAGCAGACAGTGTATAATAGATGCTGCAAAGCTCTGCTTTGAGGACACTGGTGAATACATTTCTCCTGAGGGTTAAAATTAGCATCCATGGTGGCAAACACTAGGATGCAATCCTGTCCCCACTGACATCAAAGGAAGCTTTTTGCTTAATTTCAGTGGAACCAGAATTTCTTCTGAGGAGTCCTGCGGCCATGGCAAGAGAGTATTTCCTGCTGAGCTAGTAAGACAATAATTAGAGCTGCAAAATGGATTTGCACCCATTGTATTTATTTCCTCCTTAATGCTTTTGATTCATTGAAAAGGCTTAAGCCAACACTTTACCCTGCTAAACTTGAAAAAAAAAATTGTGAATGATGGTAATGGAAAAATAATTTATTTTCAGATTTCCATTGCAATGATAGCTTTGGTAAAAATTCCACAAATACCATTCTATATGCATCCTGGCCATCTCTTCTTAACATACAAATGGAAAGATTATGTAAGAGCTTCTGTTTAATCTCCTCCACTGTCTGTTAAACATTCTAGAAAAAGAAGCCATTTCTCTTGAAACAAGGAGGTTATTGACCCAAACGGCACAAACCTCACATCTACAATGTCAACAGAAAAAATTATTGCTGAGGGCTTGAAAGTACTATTTGCCCATGTAAATTCAAAGGCATGGCCCCTTTTTATCTGTATGTTTTTCATGTTCACTGTTATGTGAAAGTCCGATTAAAAGCTTTTCAAAATAACTTGAGTGTGTAATTAGGGGGCACACAACTCCCATCCTGAGGTTAATATCCTCACAAACATGCAAGTACAAATCTAGTGGAGAACCAATCTGTTTCATAATTCAGTTCCAGTGTCTCTCCCCTGCACTTAAAGGCTTACAGTGTTTTGCAGAATGATACATTCCTTGTTGGTTTATCAACTTAGAGAATGAGTAGTTGTTGAGATATTCATGTTATACATACCAATAGGTCAGTATTAATATTAATAAGCTGCTATGTTCATTTTTATCTGGGTTTGAAGACTAATATTTCACCCAAAAGTCAAGTTATTTTTTTCCCCCCTTACTTTCAACTACTGCCTTGAAAAATACATTGGAAAAAAAGAGTGTAAAGACAGTCTTGTGCCATGATGTAAGAATATATTTTTATACAGTGTGCTTTAGTAAGTCATAAAGCAAATGAAAATTCTAAAGAAATTAACAGATATTGGCTTGAAATGGTGTGTTTAAATTTTGTGGAAGCAGCGTGAGGGAAAAGACTGTTGCTGAAAAGACTTAATAATGAAAGTGAGACACAATACCAAATATAGATAGGAATTCAATAACCTATGCATTTCTCTGTTATATTCAGAATAAAGCCAGTATTCTAGGAACCAACTCTTTATTACTTTTTTACCTAAAAATAAAGATGAAAAGCTCCATCAGAATAAGTCTGCAGTCATGAAATGGCAACATTAGATAGACCTAAGTTCTGGTTGAAAGGAATAGATACATAGCTTTGATAGCTGTATTTATGTCCATAAAATGTAGGAGCTTAAACATCTCCTCAAGATGTAGTCATGAATACTCATTTTACAAATCCAGACAAAGGGTAGTATGAAAAATAAAATTCACCCAATGACCTGTACTGAAGCATGAAAGATGGGACTGTGGCTTCAGATCATTTAACTGTCATTTAGCTGCCTCTGCATTTTTCTGTATTTCCTTTTCCATCAGCCTGATTACCACAATATTTGTATATGTATAGAAGGTTTCTTCAGTCTAATTTCCCCTCATTGTCTCTCACAATACATTCTCTGCTTGGGACATCAAAGGTTTTGAAAGACAATGTCTGTACACGCTAAAACCAGATTAGAACATAGCCTATTGAAGAAGATGTAAAAACAGCCAAAGATCAACCTGTAAAATAGTCTTTTTGAAGTCACTTAAGTAAATTTAGATCTAAATTTAAATTTAAAAAGTAGAAAGGCAAAAAGGAAGGAGAAAAGCTGAGCTTGCTGTGTAGAAGCAAGAAGGAAGATTGTCATGATGCATGTGTTTTCTATACCGTTATTTCTCCCCAATAGCATTTCTGTTAGGGTTTCTTTCTTTTTTGCTGTGTGGATGACGGGGCGGGAGGGGACTTGTGTGAGGGGAGTGTTTCTTTATGTCCTTGACAATTTTTTTAATTTTTACAGGTGATTGACATGCATTTATGAGAAAGGGAAAGAAATTACAGTAGGTGGTATACACCTTGAACTAAAACATGGTGAGTTCTGTTAGCAAGAATAAATAACATGCCATACCAGTAAGAAGATAAAGCAAAGCAGAAAAAGAATTCTGCCAGAGAGATCAAAACCCCTCCATCATGCTTATTTTGCTTTGTCTTTACTGAACAGAGGTACCAGGTTTTACTTTACACTGATATAGTAGATGAGAATCTATTAGAAGTGGGTTTTCTGGGAGTGCATCCAATATTGAAAGTGAGCTAGTGGGTCAGAGAGCTCTCCCTGGGCTGTGTAGCAGGTGAGCTGCAGGAGCTGACAATATGGTTCCTGCCTTATCAGCCACAAGTTGGAAGGGAGCAAGAGCTTAGTGGTAGAACCAGTGCTTTATTAAAAGCTCTGTCTCAAACAAGGAGAAATCAAGATAATGTATATTTGATGACAGAATTCGGGACCAGCTTTGGGGTTCCTCCTGCAAGGTAGGGATGTAAAAGTGCTCCTCACTGCCTTCACTGGTACAAAATATTTTTCCCCACTGCTTAAAGCAGTGATAAGATATTGATAGCGAAGTGTCTATGCAGTCACGTGAATGAAGATTTTGTTGTGTCACTGAATGATAAGGAGACAAATGACAAGGAGAAAGTGAAGTTCTGCCTGAAGGCAAGAAAGCCATATCGCAAATAATGAAAGATTTCAATCAAGAGGAAGAGGCAGGCAAAACCTGGATCCTTTCCTCTCCTTTGTCCTGTTGCTCTGTGTACAGGAGCAACGTTTATCAAAATGAATAGTATAAATAATTCTATGAACACATGTTCTTCATAAGTGGCAAAGATCTCTAGAGGACACTGCATTAAATTGTGGATATTATGTATCCAAACCAAAAATCAGAAAAGCATGAAATTAGTAATTGACTCAATTTACCTCATTTATTAGCAGCCTAGACCTCTGTTTGAATTAATATTGCCCAATGGAATTTCAAGTGGTAGTGACATGGCGTAGCATGACACAAATTAACGCTTGTTCCCCCTACTGTACTGCAAACCACCCATATCTCCAATTAGGTTAGTTCTAATCTAATATGCATGCTTTCATGACTTCTATTGACAATAAAATATGACTGTTTCCCCCTTCCTTCTCTGATGCCAGACTTATTTTACCAAGTAGCTGATTTTCTTAATAGCATGCAGGCATTTGCATATAGGATACTGATTGCATTGTCTTTCTGTCTGTCTCACACTTTATTGCTGTGTGCTGTACTGTAGGTCACATCCAGTTACAATTAAATGTATCATGTTGCCCACAAGGTGCAGTAGTGGCCCAAACAGACATTTGACTATAATAGGTTAAATGATAATTTTACAATATAAATGCTACAATTTAACATTTCTTACTTATCTACCATTTTTCCAACCAATACTGGGGTTTGCGTTTTTTCTTCCTAACTTAAAATGAAAGTTTTTCGGTTTTTTACTGTGAATTAAACTTGACAATGTACTAGATAATCAAAAAGCATTTTGATTGCTGCCTGTGAACAGGCAGGTGTGGCCTGATCCCCAGGCTATCAGAAAAAATTGGAAACTTTCTGTTGATGTTGAAGGGTTTTGTGTTAGATATCCTAGAAATGTCCAAATAGCAATGTCATTGAATTCATCTAACATACAGTCTTTTATAATAAATTATTGAAAAGGATGAAATAAAATGAAGCAAGTTTGGGGTTTTTTGGTGTTTTTTTTTTTTTTTCTTTGAAAAAAAGGATTGTAATAGCAATCATGACCTTGGCATTGGGAATTTCCTGGGGATTTAATAACCAGCCAGAGGGTAATGGCCCTTGGCTTTGCCTCAGGCCATCAGATCTCCCAGCTGGTTATTAATCCCTAGAAAATGCCCTGTATGTCAATTATTAATGTCTAAGTTATGTGTAGGCAAATTCTTGCTTTATTCAGCAATTTTTGAGGAAATACAAGTATAGATTCAAAACTTTTTAAAATGCTACATCAAAAAAATTAGTGGCAATTTATGTTTTAATATTGATAAATAAACTCACAATTTTTTATGTTTGAACTGAACTAAACTAACTCATGGTAGCCCTATTTATTCCAGTCAGCTTTTGATCAGGCCCAATAAATACTTCTATGACTATAGATTTATTATGTCATAATGTCATTATGTCAGAATTGAAATTTCTTGCATACAGATTTCCTACAAAGGCAGAAGAGATTATCAGTTCATGTGTTTCCTTTAGGATTCAGTTCCTTTTCTTTTTTTCCCCAGCACTGTATTTTGATAATATTCTTATCCTCAGAATGAAAAAACCCAGTAAAAAGACTATCCTATCTAGGATCCTTTATTTTTGCCTTTAAGAGAATTAGTTTGAAACTCAGTTCTATGTATGTCAGAAAAAGCCTAGAAGGAAATAGAGGTGAATTTAATGTACCTATTCTGAATCAGATTTAAGTTTTGCGATAAGGAGAAAAAAAATCTTTGAGGAAGATCACAGGTTATTGATTGAACTGCTTTACATTAATATGAAAAACATCCAGTAACACAGCAAGAAAGTAGTAAAAAGAGAGAAAAGGTGTATTTTCATATGGTATAATGATCTTTCCATTTTGTGTGGCTCCAGAATAAGTAGATCTATGATTATAATTGCTTATATTTTTATTTTGTTATAAAATTGAAGATGAAATTGTGTCAAAATAAGGAGACATACTTTACACTTTATTTTATAATGTAATACTTGAGGGTTTTTAGAATCGGTTCCATGAGTTTCCATTTCCTATCTACAGAATATTTACTGTGTACATTTTATAATTAAGCAATGAGATGAGTCAAGCAATACACTTCCGTAA
Source organism: Rhinoptilus africanus (assembly GCA_013400135.1). NCBI lineage: Eukaryota > Metazoa > Chordata > Aves > Charadriiformes > Glareolidae > Rhinoptilus > Rhinoptilus africanus. The sequence continues at coordinate 115,598 of VXBO01004480.1, read as the reverse complement.
GATTATAATGTGCCTTTGGCGGTGTTATATGGGACAAGGTCGTATCTAGAATTACTTTAATCACCCAAGTATAATAACTGCTTGGAAATATATTCCCTGCAGAGTCATATTGCTAATAGAATTATAGCTGAGTCACACAATACAAGCTATAGTTAAGCCTGGGAAGTAATTTTAATATAAAGGCCCTTTATTTTCGGCTGCTTTCAAACATTGGTCTTTTAGGTTTATCTATGACTGGTTGAAGTGTTAAAAGTGTTAAAAACTACCTTACAGAACTAATTTTTATTGATAACCACACCTATTAATTTGAAAACAAAGATCAAAATTAATTAAAATCCTGTTCAGTGCAGGAACCTTTGTGATGGCTTAATAAGGAAACAAAAGGCAAAACAGTAAATCTAGCCCACCAGATCCCAAAGCTAAGGAGAATTCATGGGCATCACAAAGATAAATCCAAACATCTGTTTCCTCTATCTACAGACTAAGTTACCCTACTACTGACATCTAGTCAAAAGTACATTTTCTTGCTGCAGGCTGGCTGACTTTGACCAAGAGCCAAGGAGAAAGCACTGGGGAGATAAAAGCACTGGCATTGTGAAAACTTTGCTATGTTTCTCAAAAAAAGTCAGATCAGGTAGATCTTCTTAACATTAATGGACACACCTTCTTACAAGCCAAGAGAAACAGCTTTCCAGATTTGGGTAACGCAAGTCTGAACACTGTTACTGAGATTTGGAACTAAATCTGAAGATAAAACAAAAACCTGTGCACGGGTATGAGATAAATGATCTGTTTTAGAGATTAAAACAATAACTACTCAGAAGAGTTGTAGTGACCTTTCTAGTCACAAAGAGCCAGAGTAGGTTAAGTAAAGTGGCCAAGACAGAGAATGACAACTAAAATCCCATATTAAAGAAAGAAAGGCAAAATTATAAAATCTAATCTTTCCACCCATGGAAAAAATCACACCACCACAAACAAACCACAAAAGCCGCTTCTCTATATGGCAAAGAGGTGCTGTAATTAAAGCAATATTGTCTGATTAGTGTAAAATCAATTATGTGAGACATATCAGTTATGGTTGCAGCAGAGGAACCACCTTCTGTCTTTCCAGGTGTGCTGTGCATCTGCAAGAAAAACAACGATTGTTTTTTTTTTTGTCTAAGTCATAGCCTACTCTTCTTCATGCATTTTTGCTTAAATCTGTGTTTCACAAAGAATAGTAAGATTGTGGACCATGAGCTGGTCAAAAAATGGCCAAGTAGCAAATACTCAGCGACAATTCCAGCACCAGCAGTGCTGTATGGCCCAGAGATACACTTAAGAGAAAGCGTGGAGCACCCTTGAAATCCTTGGGAAGAATAAACAACATCCTCTAGGGATTACGAGAACAATGAATAAAGGGTTGGTTTTTTTTTCTTTTTAAACCAAAAGCTCCTGTTTATAACTTCATTATCTATGACTTCCTTTGAAGAAGCTTCTATGAGGTGAGACAGAGGCTAGTATTATATTTTATTGTCTAGCTAATCTTCCTGTCATAATCTTAATACTTCAGCTATTCTTGTCAGGTGGAATTATTATTTCTCCTATATTAACTTCAAAGGGTTTTTTTTTTTATATACCTGTAATGAAGGGAAGGTAATCACATACTTTGAAATTTTATATGTCAAAATCTATTAAATTTTGTATTTTCTCAGCAAACAATTAGATTCAAGCCACTGGGCTGCCTGAATACAGGTAACCTGCGCTTCTGTAGCACTATATATTTGAGAACGTTTCCTGAGATATTTAGATCATTTGAGTTCTTGTGCCTATATTCAGTATTCTCTGAGCAAGACGATTATTATCCCCATTTTGCAAGTAGGGATATGGGAGTGTTTATGATTTGATCAACAGGAAGTAATCAAATTTAGGGCTCCTAATTCCCAACGGCTATTCTTTTTCTCACTCATTCAGCTTCATGTAACATTGCTTAGAGGTGTACCAGGGATAGAAAGAAGATGTGAATATGGAGGACAGAAAAGCAATTTTATATTTATCAATAGTAGTTAAACTTCATCTGGGAACTTTTTGAAATTGGATATTTAGGGATATATCATGAACTTAGAGAAAAATGAGAGGATGATCATGAATCTGGAAGACATGTCAAGATTGAAAAGGTGTGAGATTGTTTACTGCTGAGAAAAGAGGAGTAACAGCTGTTACAGTAATCATGTATGAAATGATGGCATACAAAGTTTCTCACATGGTAACATGAGAATAAAATAAAATAAAGAAAATTGAATGTTTTTGCATAAAGACATACTGTCTGACTGAACAACTGACTACTGCTGATATCAAGAATATAAGATTCAGAGACATTTATGTAGAAAATAATATTTGCTTAAGCTAAATAATAATAATAAAAACATGGAAATAAATTACACTTCTGGGTTTAAAACAACCTTTAAGTATAAGCAATCAGTGTCAGATTATCCTACACAAGCCATCTGTTAGGTTATTATAATCTCTCTTAAAAGTATTTTACATAGGGTATTGCCAGAAGAGAAGGAACTTGGGTCGGAGCCAGTATTACTATTCCTATACTCCTGTACAGAACTATCCGAAGACGTGAAATCATCACTTCTTACCATGCACCCTGAAAGAACACAATCACACATTTTTGGGAGACGCAATTCCTGGAAAGATACTGTGTTCCTAAAATAATAACAGAATGTAGAAATCCCATTTACAAAAGTAAATAAAATTATCTCTAATGACAGTTCTGTAAGGATCACATTAGGAGAGGTCATTATTTGAACAATGCAAACTTCTTTTAAAGAGTATTGATAAATAGAAGAAATATGATCTATCAGACCTGAAAATAAAAATTAATCCATTCCAGGTTCTCTTTTCTTATACCTTAACACAGCACAGAAGTACTCAAATTTATGCTAGTCAAAGATCTAGAAATACCATATCAAACTTTTCACAGAAACTTACCAAGAACTAAACAAACTGAATTTTGTTGAAGTCTATGTAAATACACCAGTCTTGGGCAGCAAGGATTATTGCTTCTCATAAGTTTAAAAATTTTTAAATAAGCAAATAAAGGTCAGAAAGAGGCAATGGGATGAAGCCTAAGCTTGAGATATTAGCAAACAGTTGGGTTGCTAACATTTCTGTTATGGGGAAAAAATAATGTTTAAATATTACTGTCATCGTACTTCAGCATACATCACCGTATGTTTTCTAGCATAGTCTCACGTAGGTATGACCATATTCAGGTATGATTGCATACCTTTATGGGGTAACAAAGGGATGATCATAAACCAAAATAACCCCTAGGAGTGGCATAACATAAACAGGAATCCTGAGTGAGCTGTAGGATATACCGCTATTTTAAGAGCATCCATTACAGGCTTGATTCTCTGTTTTTCTAAGCAGCAGTTTCTTTTATGCCACATTTTCAAGCTGAAAAAAAAAAAAAAGAAAAAAAAAGCTTAGAATCTAATTCTCTAAAGCCCCTGTTCCTACGATAAGTAACTCCACAGAACTACACTCCTCTTAAACGCAGACAAGAAAGTGCGGTGTGCTAATGGGCTTTGCAAGTGGTAATTTAAGATGTCTGCTTCAGAAAAAAGTGTTCATGTCTAATAGCCATCACCTTCTCCTTGCTGTGGTTATCTGTCTCATTCATTTCATTCCATATGCTTTGTTCCATCCTGTTCATGTGCCATGAGAAAATAGCTAGCAGAGAGATGCCAATGTGTGCAGATGATACAAAGCTGGACATCGTGGTCAAAGTTGAAACTATATATGAAAAACTGAAGAACAGTCCAAAAAGACCAAATGGATTTAGGCAGTGAGTGCTAACATAG
>VXBO01004480.1:101137-111733 GCA_013400135.1 Rhinoptilus africanus | reverse complement strand
TCACTATCACTAAATATGAATTAAGGCTAATACCACCCCCCCACCTCCTCCCACCCAGCCCCGCCAATATATAGAGTGATAGATTTTATTTAGCTGTTACCCATAGCAGTCAGGATGGCAAACAAATTGTTGGGAGTTACTGGGAAAGATGCCTGGGTATAAACAAAGATATGTTAAACTGCTTGTAGGTCTTTGGTGTGCCCACACTGTAATTACTGCATACAGTTCTGTGTATGCTGTCTGAAAAAATTATGTGGTACAAGTAATAAAAACATAGAAGGCTGACAAGTGCAAGAGAGGGTGCAGAATAAGTTCTGAAAAGAAAATAGACTAGATAGTCTCCAATTAATAGAGAGGCAACTGGAAGAGTACTTGACATTAAGAAAAAGGCAATCGTAAATGGTGTGAAGCAGATCAGTCAAGAAGTATTATTCACAATACAATAATTAAGAGGCTAAGTTTAAAAATGAGATAATAGTTTTAAAAACAAATAAAAGGAAATAATTTTATTTTGCACAGCAATGTTAAAATGATGTCCATACGATGTTCAAAATGCAAAAACCCACAACACGCTTAGATAAATTCATGAATAACCGATATACTGATGACAGTTAAACATGACCATCCAGATTATGATCTAGAGTAGGAAATTCTGTTGCTGCTGACAGTTGGAAGGGCACGCTAGCAAAAGGTCTAAGTCTGACTTGCCTTTAAACAGTTTCTGGAAGTACCTTGTTCAGTTACTGCCAGGGACAGGACACCAGGCTAAATGAGTCTGCTGACTCAGGAAGGCAGCTGGATCTAATGCCCCACTGCTGTTTTCTTAATAATCAACATCTGAACAAACACAGTTTTAATGTAATATTGTCAAAATGTTTTAATTATTATTTACTTTATTTTCCTCATGTATTATTATAAAAAAGATTGATTTCACCTATTTGTAAGTGGGCTGGATAGAATTCAAGACAGCACCCAAAAACTTCTATGTACCAAAAACTGAGGTGGTGTGGGTTGTTCATAGGCTAAAATCATTCTGTCACCTGAAATTTACAGGTTCTTTACACCACATTATTGGAGGGATGAAGCATTTTTCGAAGCGTGTGTTTCTTTTCTGGCTTGTAACTCAGCTTTTATTCAGCCTTGCTTCTATCTAGGGCTGTTCCCAGCTTGTCTTCCTAAAAGCTTTCACAGAATTGTTTCCAGTGAAAATCTTTCCCTTGCCGCAGGACTTGCTATCCCACACTGTAGTTATATATAGCATGCACAAGGTTGTCAGGGTAATGGAGGTTGAACTGACATGCCTAGAGTTGGCAGCTATATTTTAGGCATCCCTACACTGTTCTGCCACTTAATTTAAACTGTGTTCAAAGCAGGCATAACCCCTGTAGCACAATCAAAGTGTGTTATATTCCATGGTAATTTAGTTCCCTATCTAAGCAGAACGTTACCAAATCCAGCTAGTGAGATGTATGTGCAGCAAATGTTGACCAAACTTCAGAAAATTGTGATGATGCCCTCGGACAGATGTCTTTTCCTTTTTATAGGCACTGTTTAATTATAATCAGCTTTGATTGGGGAGGAATGGGCACAAGGAGAGACACACACATCTCAGGGTTTATTCCCATGGGATTTTTGAAAAGGAGGCAGGCAAAAGCTTCAGAGGTAGGGTATTGAAAATCAGCCTGAAAAATTAAGATGATTAAAATATTTTGAGCTGGAGAATAGAAATTATTAATTATCTCTTAACATTTGTTTGCAGCATGTTTCTTGGAAAAATTTAGGGCAATTCAAGTGACACTAAAAACACAAAACCATGTGATACTAGAGAAATCAAACTTATAGAACGTGAACTGCCATAAAGTTGCAAATTAATGTTATTCTTTGATAAATGCTCTGTAGAAAGTGGACAGTTTGGAAGTTAGAGGGAAATTGCAGTGGACTGAGAATACATACAACTGAATAATTATGAACTCCACTGAAAATGATTCCATTGAAAACCAATTAACAACCTTGTCTATACATCTCTTCCAAAAGCCTGGTAGTAGAAATGTCTCTTTTTGTATTGATTTCCATTGACTCTCATATACTTGCCTGCCATGTAAGCTATTCAAGTGAACGATTTTTTTTCCAGGATCTACTTTTGAACATATTGAAGTGTTAAAACATAGCAGCATTGTCTATTAAACCAAAATACCACATTAATAATATTGACTACTACACCTCTACATGAACCAGCAAGAAATGTGTGTGTTTTCATGTGATTTTACACACATTATTTTTCCTGAGTGTAGATGAACAGCTCTCTTCCATCCACCTGGGAAACAGTATTATGTGCTAATTACAACTAAGAAGAAAATTCTCAGCTATGAAGATGCCTATATATTCAAATACAACAAGGAGAAGAAATATCCCCACCTGTATAATTAAGGCATTTGTAAAAATGAAAAGCAAGAATGAAGAAACGGACTGTTAAATGAGAAAATTATACAATGAAAACCATACTTTCTTTCCAATAATTAAGTTTCTGAAGAAATTTGCTGAACTTTCACCCTGTAAAGCTTATCTAAGAGGCATCCAGATATCAGTTTCTTTTCCCTCCTGTCTTTAAATAGGCAACCTCTCTTCGTAATTCTTCAAATTACTCACTGAAGCTGATTTTCAATCCCATCATCGCTTTAATTAAAACCTCAGCACATGGTAGTTGCAACTTTTAGCAAACGTAAGCATGGAAGGGATGGTTTCGGGGGCGATGGTTGCTGATGCAGCTCTGTAAGCACTGCTGTTCCCGAAACAAAGGGAAACACTGCCAGGCGAATGGCACACCACCTCCCTGCAATGGCTAACTGCTTCAAGACCTACCGCAGGAACTGGACAGTACAATACAAAACCATAATGAGTAGTGACCCGTGTAAATAGAATTAGATATCGAACACATGGTCTTTAAAGGGGAGCAGGGAAACATTTATTTTTTCTAAGAGGGAAGGCTTTTCCAAAGAGCTCTTTTATCTTTCATTGTTTTGGTACCAAGAGCAGCTGCTAAAACGAAGGCAAGCTTTGAAGACTATTGCATATATTTTAGAGAATATGATATCATAAAGGGAAAGAGTTTTAAAGTTGGTGAAAAGAGATGACAGAATTTTTATCCATATTGCCCCAAATCTTTTTTGTTTGAATTTTTAACTCAAACTCTTGGCAGACACTCAGAAGAGAGATCTGTGGGCTTGTTGCCAGAGCTTTTATGTGCAGAATCAAGGTCTCTTGGATTTTCAAAAGAGGACCAAAAAAGCTAGACTGTTCCTGTTAGTTGCAAAATACATACAACGCACCAAGCTGACAAGTGCTTTTACTTCAGCTGGGTTTGCAGTGACAACGTTTAGTGAAAACAGCAAAACAGTGTCATTCCACATCCATTGAGCTAATCAGAGGCAGCCTTTTGAGAGAGAAGAGCCTAAGATGGCTTATAAAAGAAGAAAAAAAGCTCTCTGAATATCAGTTTGCTGAGATAATAAAGAACATACAGTAGTGAGCTAACCCAAATAAAAAGGGCACAGGCAAAATATCCTGAGTACGTTAGAGCTGCCAGGTTTTTGGCTAAACTATACCTCTCCAATAAAGATACCAGTTCAGCCTGGCAAGAGAACATTACGGTGGGAAGGAACTTGTGAACGTTTGTGCTGCTGACTGGCTTCTGAGATAAGTGCAGTCATGTCCCACCTATTACAAAATGAAACTTTTCATATGAAAGGAGAGAAAGGAAGAGAAAGTGAAATCCAGCCAAAAGTAACCTGGCTGTTTGGTAATTATTATGACTATGCTTGCCCCTCCGCTGGTACTTCTCCATGTGCTTTACACTCATACTTCAGATTTTCCCTAATGATCTCAACTGATTAATCATTTTCTAGCACTGACAAACTTGTCTTCATTCACAGGGAATGTCTGCTGAGAAAGGTGTTACCCTACCAAGTGCTAAATAACAGAAAGATGTGAGAGGGTTAGATATTCTTAGCCTAAGCTCATATTTATCTGGGTGAGTATTCAGTCTGTACCTAACAAAGTGGGCACTGTTCATTAAATGGCTGTAGAAACTTTACTCATATACATTGGTTTGTTTATTTCCAGTGTTTTTCAGACTGATTGATTTCAGAAGTGAAAATGCAGATGTTTGTCTAGACAAATATTTGTGTGCACTTAATATTAGATCGCATCACATTACACAGAAACCCTCACCCTAATTAAACTGAGGTATGACCAATGCTTGGATAAACTTGAAGGCAGGGGCATAAGGTTAGTTTATACAAGTGCTGAGTGGAACAAAATATTCCATTCTGCTACAAAAGATCTGACTGGAACTACTGAGGTATTTTTGAGCACTCATCCTGCATTCTGTTTTTCTTCAATATCTGTTGTCTTTTCTTTGTTACTTGTAAGCAGTGGTGGAGGATACTATAAAGCCCTGGAGAAATTAACTAAGTAGACACCCCCTAAAACACCATAGGGGCAAAAAGAAGAAAATAAAAATTTGCTTTACAAAGTCAGAGGAATCCTAGTGGACTAAATATGAATGAAATCAAAAAAGCTTGCTGATTAATATGCTTAATAGTATTTATAAAACATTATAAGTCTGCTGAATACTTTCAATGTATAGATTATAAATATATTAGTTCAAGAAGCTACCACAAGAGGATTTCTGAAGTTAGAAAGCTGTGCTTTTCTGAATTGCAGAATTTTTCTATTTATTCACAAAGCTTTAATCTTTTATGCTGATAAACAAGTGTCAAAAAATATTCAGAATCACTTACAACAATTGTCTGCCTTTCAAATGTGGAATACAGGATAAATCCTTCTTTGCAAAATGCAAAAAAAGAGCTAAAAAATATGTGCAGTTTTCATTTTTATATATAGAAAATTTAAGAACCATATTTATTGCATTAGCTACGCGTCTGCTGCACATGGACTTGCTTCCTAGAAGGAAGAGTGACTGCCAGTTTGCATTTAGTTCTCCTAGTTTGATCAAGTGGATTTAAGTGAGCTGAAATGACAACTGGACGTTCAGCTCTCCCACACTGTTGTCATATTTTGAAAAAGAATAGGAAAGCCCTGCTTGTGGCTGCGGTTTTCCTGATCACATTTGCATCCAGTAAGTGTTATCATCTAGCTTTCAGTTCTTTGTAGTGCATCAATAGCTCCATATCTTTTAATGTGAATTTCCTCCAGTTCTTAAGATTGATGTCAGATCAGGAAATTCAGGCAGGGCAGTGAGTACTATGATTTCTTTCAGCATCATATATCACCAGTGCAAATCACATAGGGGTTTTTTGTTTACCCTAGTGCATTTACTGATAAGAGAGAACATAGGAAATTTCTAAGACTGCCATAATCAAACTCCTGAAACATATATTACATAAATGATACCTACCCAACCAAAGGTAGATATAGTCAAATGTAGTAGGTTTTCTAAGAATCTGTACTTTCACAGAGCAATACAGTTATAAAAAACCAAAACAAAGATAGAAAACCTAAACTCCTTAGCTGCCACGGACTGTCATGAAGGAAGCAAATGTAGCATTTAAAAGGTGAAATTTTAAGAGCATCTTAATTCACTTTAAACATACGTATAGACTTGGATAAGCCTTGTATAGTCTTCTTCAGCATAGGGAGGAGGCAAAAAAAGTTTTAACGTAGCATACTTATTCTAAACAATTCTGAAGCATCAGATTTTCTGGTTACATATTATGAGGCCCAGGTAGCAATAAACACTGGTAATGGAGAAGTGGAGAACTACAGAAAAGGAGTTACATAAAGACTGAACTGACTGAGAACACCAGGGAAGAATGAAGACTTGCTCTCATAGAAGACCTATAGATAAACAGCTAAAAAGATTAGAAAATCCACTCTGAAATACAAACAGTGTTAACACCCAACAATCATCAAATTAGTTACACATTTAGCTTGTACTAATTTTAAAATGTGGAGGAAACACAACAGAGAAAGTGCTGATTGTGCTGTGCATCTCACTGGGGAATTTTTATGCTTGGATTTTTAAGGCGTATGGGCAATAATGGGTTGTGGTTCCTATAAGTTTTCAACATTTAAGTGTGGTTGCATTGCAGGCTTAAATTGGTGAACTTGTGTTCTGTTGTCTTTCATAAAAGTGCAATTAGTTATGCTATTTGACCCTTTCCTGTGCCTGAAATTCTAGCTGATCTTGTATCCCACGACAGTGATGTTCTAAGGGAGAAGTGAGGTCAAAGTTTTACATAAATGCAGTAAGAGATTGCTTCAAAAATAAAACAAACGAGTATGTGTTTGTACTATGAATTGTTCGAAAAGTGTGGGATGGATTTGAGTTTTATTTAAGTGCATACCAGAGCAAACCGGGATTGAGTCTAGACCTAGATTCTAATTTTTCCTAAAGACTGATAGTTGAGTATATGTTCATAGTTTTCACCAGCTATCTTTGTGAGCTTACTCAAGTGTAATCTGTGGGAAGAGCACCAATTATAGTCAGAATATCTAGAACTCACTGGCTTGCTTTTCTACCCCTTCTGAGGAGGAGTGGTGGGTCTGTGGTGGTGAAGACACCTGATGACAGCCCAGAGAAGCACACAGTGCCCAGGTGCCTGAGGCATGATTAAACAAGGGAATCTGAAATCTGGTAGGTCTGCTCCCAGGTCTGAAGGTGTGCCCTGTGTCCCACCTCTGTGTCATTCAAGTAGTAAGCACCAACCAAAGTCCCATCTGTGGACCCTCATTTCCACATCAAGGTGGTCAGGAAGCATGGACTGGATGAGAGCAGTATTGTGATCAGGGCATGAGGACCTGGCAGAACCCACTCCTGACTTGTGATTATACGCTGCCCATATTAACTGCAATTATAATGCTAACTCTACGGTAAGGATCTAGCTCTCAAAATACTGCATAGAATATGCAAAATACTGAACAAAAGTACTCGCTTCATTTGCCCAGTTTTAGATGAACATATATTTCCACAGAAATTTTCATTTCTTTCTCACTTCTAGTTCATAGAATCTTAGAATTNGGCACAATATTTGAGGTGGAGCCTCACCAGTGCCAAGTACAGGAGGACGATCACTTCCCTAGTCCTGCTGTCCACACTATTTCTGATACTTCAGTATTGCTAGAATATTTCTAGATATGCATAGAACGCGTTTACATATCCATCAAGCAATGTTTCTGAAACCAAAGTGTTTCTTTTCCAACAGCAAACATCCAGCATCAGTAAAATCCCTTAAGAGAAAGTACTGATCAAGTAAATCTTGTTGCTATTCAGTTCTTCTAAAAAAAGAAGCAATCTATTTAAGTTTTAGTGGTAACATGGATAGCGTTTCTGTAGAAATCGTAGATAATACTTCTGTGCTCACCTTACATTCTATGTCATCTCTATACAGTGTAAGACATGTCAAACAATTAGCAGAGCCAAAAATATGAAGATATGAGATAATAGGACTGGACTATGACATCACGATTAAAAGCAAGAAGAACAGAAATTGTGTGAAAGAACAAGATGAGACTAGAAATTAAGTTCTTTCCAGACTGTAAGAAAAAGAGCTATTTTCCATTCAGTTTACAAGGTAGCAGTTGCCCATCCATATATATACATATATATATACACACAGGCACACACAGACGCATATATATACACACACCCCTATGTAATATATACCCATGTATATGTATGTATATATTTATGTATGTTTACACTTTTATTTTCACCCCAAGGGAAAGTTAGGACTCAAACACTTCAGGGCAGACCAGGTACTGACAGTTTGCCTTCCCTAAAACTAACCAAATTAGAGTGTTGTCAGAGCTCAGTGGAACCTGAGAGCCCCTTGTGACAGAGCCTTGTCTTTATCATACTCTCCATAAGCATTTTTCCTCTTTTTCTGACGTACTGTGGTGACAACCACTGCTACTTGTACAGATAATACAAAACAATACAGATTAGTATTTGCATTTTTTAACAAGGCCTAGACAAAAGGCTCCTTAGGTGAAAGCCTGGCCTCCCTCAAAGCACAGGTGGAGAGATCGTTTGGTATAGTATTGTGGTTGCAAAGAAAAGGTAGGGAGCAGCTCTACAAACTCTACAACAGTGTTGAACACTTAAAGACAAACCTGAAATAAATTATTTCTTAGCTGAATAAATTATTTACATGAGAATTATTTGTATTTAACAGACATTTAAAATTAGTCACAAGCTAAAATGTTAAAAGCTAAGCAAGACAGCATTGCTTAACTTTTTTTTCCCCCATAGAAACTTGAAAGGTCCATTATAGTGTGAATTTTAAATGGAAAATATGTTACTGTTTTTAATATTGTCATGTTTGAACCATCCTTTGGTTTGAAACAGCAAGCTGTTAGTTATTTCCTAGAAAAGGAATAGTATCCTCATGTCTTAGGCTAAACAATGCAATTTAAGAAGTCTGAACAACTCATAGCACTGAGCCCCTTCCAGATTTTCATAATGTAGCTTTCTCAAGCAGAAATCATCTGTTCCTTGAAGTTTGGCTATGATGACACGATACATTCTGAGGCATATAAACATTTCAGTCAGCTATGCCTTGAGGCTGCCTTGGTTTTAATTCTGAATTCCTTGAGCATGCCAATACTCCAAAATGCTAAAAATAAGGAGGAAAATGTCCAGGAAACAGAATACTGAGCTTGGTCATCCAAGAGGAAGCAAGCAGGCGGATGCCTCCACCCAGCCTTTGCCTTTTCATGTGGCTTGAGTCCAGGGATCCTTTGATTCCAAAACCGAGACCTTTATTCTTGCTGGCCTATTAGTGATATCAAATCAGGTATGATATTTATTTTCATATTGATATGCCCATTTTTTTTCCTTTTGAAGAGCCATCAGACTCACCAGTTGATCCACCTGTCCTTTCAAAACATGCTGGAGATGAGACAGCAAGATTCAAATTGCTCTGATCGTTACCATTTATTACGAGAAGCATCTGATATGATACATAATCTCCTAGCTTTATTGTGTATTTCTTCATTTAAAAAAGGAGACGTGTTTTACAACCAGGCCTGGCTAGCTGAGAAAAAAGCCTCATAACAAGTTCATATCTGTATCAGATAATCACGCTGCATTATCTTTCCTATTAAAGCACTTCTTACATTTTCAGTTTCTATATTATAAAAATATTGAACTAACATGGTGTTGAACAGCCAAGATGTGATGCAGCAAGTTTAAGAATGTACAGGAAAAACAGCTTACATGGAGACTGTTTGTACATTTACACTAAGGTTCTGAAATACCACTTAGTAGCTTCAGGATTACAAATAGAGTTCATATGCATGCTGATGGCAAAACAAGAGGAGAGATAATCTACATGACAAAGTCAGAAACTGCAGAATATAGGAAACGACCAAGCAGTGCATTTGGAGGGCAGTGAACTGCCAAGCATCACACCAGGAGTCGTGGTATGCTCAACAGGGTGCAAAATAATTTGTGATAATCTCTCTAGGAAAAGTATTATCCACATTATGTATTATTATTTATTGTCTTCTGGTCAGCAGTGGCTGACTCAAGGCCATCGGAAGAACATTTGGCTAAGAACTATGAAGAAAAAATGTGAAATAAAACTGTCACAAAAAAGCTAGCAGTCAGATTAAAATAAAGTACATTCTCCGCAAAAGTGATTCTTTTAGCTAACCTGAAATAAAACCTTAGCTTCAGATGTTTCATCAGATTTATTCTTTGCTTTATTTCTTCTACCTCTGTCAGACTAAATCAAAAGTTGTAAAGCTGACACTTTTAGATCACTGCACCTCAGGTATGGCCATAAATCCACATTTAGTTATTTAGTGAAAAATGACTCGATTGTGTTATACTCATTCAAAAGTCCTCTTTGCTTCCACTCTTCCATTAAAGAAGTTGACTACCTTATTTTTAATGATCAAATCTTGATAGTCTCAATTATGCCTCATTTCTTTGGGCCAAATTCACAAATGATGGATGCAAGAGCAATTCCCTTCGTTCACAGAACAAAGTTGGATCTGCTAGTGGCCATAGTGAATTTATCTAACATAGGAAACAGGAAGACTAACCTTTTTCTCACATACTCTTCAGGTCAAATGTAGTATTTTTGTAGGTTTTCAGTTCAAACTTATAATAGCTTCTGGTTTGGGTTTTTTTTTTGTGGGTTTTTTGTGTTTTTTTTTTTTTGTTGTGTGTTTTTGTTNGTCTGATTAAAATTGTGCAGTGGTTCAGAAAATGATTTTCAGCCAGTGCTTCACAGTAAATTGTTTTTTTTTTTCTTTTTCTTTTTCTTTTAAATTTCTTTTTAAATTCCTTCATTCTTTACAGCCACTAGAGGTTTGGATTCATAAAAGATAAGACCACAAAGTTTATCAGGGACCCATTGTCTCTGAAACTAAAGGAGAGAGACATTCTGGTAAACAGAAAAAAAAAAACCTGGACTAGAAGCGTATTTCTTGCATGTGTCAGGATATAGCCAGGATTTATGTACAGTTTGTAGTCTGTATTCTTGCTTATGCCAACATCAAAGGGCCATTTCAGATTCAAAGAACAGGTAAAGTCTAAAGAACAAAGTTTTCAAGCAGTTAGCTCCT
>VXBO01004480.1:87246-101098 GCA_013400135.1 Rhinoptilus africanus | reverse complement strand
GCTGCATAGGCATCAGCAAAAAAGAAAAAAAGAGAAGAAGAAATACAGATAAAGTATTCTTAATGCATCCAGGGTCAAAAGGAAGTACTTATTCACATAACACGTAATTAAATTGTGGAACTCATGGCCACAGGATGTTGCGAAGGCCAAAAGGATAAATGAATTAAAAAAATAATTAGGCAAATAATTAGAAAAAAAACTTCCATTAAGGGCCATTAAGCACAAAGATGTGCATGCAGCCTCTGGCTCAGGAAATCTTGATGCCACAGATTGTCTGAAAATGAGAGAATATACTAAGAAAATACTCTATAGCTGGCCTTTTATGAAACTCTTTTCCTAAGCACTTTTACTGTCTATTCTCCAAGGAGGATAGTGGCTACATAACTTAACTAATACAGCTGTTCTAATATCATTATGCACTAGCTTGATATGTATACAGCCTAAATAATTTAAATGGCAGAAAAAGTTGTCTCATACTCTAAAATTTCAGTACTGTAATTATATTTCTGAGTTTTTAAATTTATATTTTAAAAATATATCAGAAAAATATATTTTCTGATTATTTTATAGGGAGAAACTTGTGACTTATTTTCCAGGAGATTACCTTACAGTTTGCATAAAAGAATATTTTAAAAAAAGTTAGTTCTTACAGAAAGGGAAGAAGTTCTTTGAACCATGATACAGCTACTGCTATAAAATTAGCTATTTTACACTCAATAAGTTATAATTTCTGTTAGTATGATAGTGAGAAGTCAGTGTAATACGTTTCTGTTATAGTTGTATACTCAATATATATGTGCATGTGTATGTATGAGTACATATGCAGAGACAGAAAGAGGGATTTATATGTATAGAAATATGTAAATCTTGACAATAGCATACTAAAACAGCTTCTCCTCCTCCTACTACTATTTGGAATGATAATTTTTTTAGCATCCTATCATCACAGGAATCATACTGCATATTAATCAAAGCATGGAAATGCCAGTGACCAGATTGCTAAGGTATACGTATTTAGATTGCAATTAATTCAGTATCATCCGTTTCTACAATAAAAAGACAAATCCATAGCTTTTTGTATGCTCTTTTCGTTTTGAGCCAAGGAGGTAAGCACCAGGAAAGGATTCTGGGTACTTGGCCCATTAAGCTTTCTTCTCAGCCTCTTTTATTGGGTACTTTCAAACGCAGAATACTGACTGTATAATCTAACCTGATATTACTGTCCTTATGTTATTCATTCAGTGAAGATTTACATATCTTATTGCCCACCACATATCTACCTTAATGTAACCATTCCTCCTTGCTCATAGTCCTCATGATTACAGAGGTTCCCATTTGCTTTTCTATTATTAAAATTTTAGTCTCTGGTTCAGTGGGTATTCAGGTTGGAGCCCCATTTTGCAATGCACTGTAAAATCATGGCTGGTCCCTGAGAGTGCTTACATTTGACAAAACGTGACAGATGGATCAGGCAGGCATATGGGATGCGAAGCTGGTAGTGAGAAAGGCTAATGGAGTGTCTGCAGTTGTTAAATGAACCAAATACTGTGCTTTGAACTTCAATGGCAGTGTATAAGCAAACCTGAATATTTTAAATAGGAGGAATCTAGACAAGTGCTGCATGATATCAACCTGCTTAACACTATTTGGATTTCTTTATTTCAGTAGTGCTCGGGCTTGACTTAAGCTGGGTTGCACATTTTAAGACTTTTACTTTCTACTGGAAGAAAAAAAATACATAAAAGAAAATAGTGCTATGCCAAAGAAGTAACAGTGTTTCAACCCTGATTAGTCATAAAAGCTTTGGTGCAATCATGCTTGGATCAAGTCTAAGAAAGGATGAATTCCTTCTGGACTGAAAAGCCACATCACAAATTTAAAAAACAAAACTGCTTTTTGTAGTAAGTGCCATTACCACTCCTGCATGGGGATAACTTGTGCATTGCTCAGCGTTTTCAAGTGGACTCCAAATGCAGTCGCCTTGCATTTCACAGATGCTAAATTTATTTATACTAGATGCTGAATCTGTAGTAATTTGGCTAGCTTTATTAGCAGGCAGTGATTTAGAATGAAAAAACCCCCAACAATTCAAACCACTCAAAATCACAGGGACTTGTTCTTCTCCTAACTTATATTTTATGCCTGTAACTTACCCTGCTGATGAATGATGAACATAGTCTGGGTGTAGGAATGGAGATGTCATGTTTTCAATTACTTTCATATAAATTATTATATTCAATTAATCCTGATTTGTGGCACCAAAGATAGATGGAAATTATATTAAACCACTTATTGTTGCTTTTTTTCTTTTTAACAATGCTGTAACACTAGAGATGTAGCTGTAGTCACAGCTGGTGGCCTGTTTAGTAATCAAACACAAAGGGAGGATGAAGATGCACTAACTTTGCTCACTTCTTTTAAGATCATGTTAATCTGGGGATGCTCAATGCCTCTCAGCAGATCGCTTTTAGTTGTCTTTCTTACTCTTAGTTAGGAGGTAGGTATGAATTTAGTAGGACAAACATTACTGGAATGCTGGTACTATATACTCATATAATATGAACTCTGCTTTCCAGAAATGTGTTTTCATCAGCTGTCAGAGGTATGACAACTCTTGTTACACACACTATGGAGGACTTCTTTTTTTTCTTGATCCAGCTGCAGAGTGGATTTTCTTAGACTATTCTGCATAGCTAGTTGATTTGGGAAATATTTTTCTGTGTGAGTAAACTAATAAGAAAGAAGATACTTCATTTACAAAAGGACCCAAGTGTTTGGTTACACTTAGCTTAGCTGTTCTGGGTGCAAATTAGTGTAAGGTGACCTATGTGCTAGTGGTGTCCAAAGGGGGAATCCCTCCCAAATCCTGTCTACCGCTCCCTAGTTGCATGCTCACGTATCCCAGGCACAGAAGACAAGTCCCTGGGTCAAATGCCTGCCCTTCTCAGTTACAGCTGCCTTATAAAACTGGCATAGCCGTCATGTGAAAGCTGACCCTCAGGTGGTGCCTTCCACAGTTTTTGGCATGTCTGGGAGTCACTACTGAGATGGTTTTACCCATGGCAATATCTGTAATTGTTACATGTAGAAGGCTGAACGACTGTCTCCTCTGATGCAGGAGCACAGGCAGCCACACAAAATACTGAGATTGCTGGCGTACACTTGGCCTTATTTATGTCAGCCCAAAGTGCCAAGGTACGAAGACCTTGCCACCCCCTTGCTCTGACTCCTTGTTGGACACGCCATGTAGGAACACAGCTGGGCTGATATCCAAGGAGACTTTGGTAGGCAGTGCTCTATTTTTGCTTTGGAAATCTACCCATATCCAACAGACTCAAGAAAGGAAGACCCTCATTCTTCAGAACTATGAGTCAGATCCTTGTCTTATGTAGAGGGAAGGTCTATTCATTTCGTACACTGGTAATATCTAGGGAGCTGAAGTACAGATCTATTTCAAAGTATCTGGTTAGCTGAAATTACTCAAGAAAACAATTTTGAAAAACAACAATAGGATTCCAGTTGAGCCACACCATCATTGAATTCCTTGGATGAATTTTCTATAGAGAGAAGGTCTGCCGTATTCCTTTTTCATTATCTTACTGAATATGAAGAAATAATTCCCAAAGAATTAATTTCCATCCTTGAAAGCATCCAACTGAAATAAAGCATTTTACAAAGATACTGTATATATATGGTATAAAAAAATAAGCTGTTACAATTTTTCAAAGCAATAGTCAAGGTTCAAAAATTTTAAATACTAGAACCAGGAACCTCTTATTCCATTAACAGATATTTTTTTATCCAGGGTTAGCATGTGAGATAGCCAAAATAGCAAACAAAACTTCTACTATGAATATATAAACCCCTATAATGTTGCCATAATTTCCATAAGAAGAAAAATAATTTAAAGATACTAGAACATTTTCAGTTGGCATAAAACCACACAAAGTCACTAAAAAAATCCTGGAAGGAAACCAATTCCAAAAAGAATCTAAATCTAAAGTGTACTCCATTTTAGTGTACTGTTGTTTAGTGTAACAACATCTCAGTGACACAAATAATTACCTTTTTATCTCTCTTTCAAAAATTTCATTAATTATACCCCAGTACTGGCATCCAGTCTGCTAGAAGTACACCTTCACTTCTGAGTTTTTTAGAACTTGAATTTTCCCATCTTTTTCTTAATTAAAGCTCATTAAAATATAGCTTAAAATCCATACGAAGGATTGTTTCTTTGAAAAATGTATCTTGAGTAAAAACCTTTACATTTTCATTCCAGTATTTCTTTTTAGTTGCCCAGTCCTATCTTTGAGTGCACCAAAACATTTTTAAGCATAATGCGCTTCAGTGCAGTTTTAGTCTAATAAAAATCTAGGACAAAAGATGGTTGTGCTACCCCTTCAATGTAGATACTAGTGGAAGCATTCACTCCATATCTGAAAGCAGAGAAATTGCAGGCAGACAGATGATTCCCAAATAAAAAAGTAACATAGTTTTAAATTTCATTAATTCCCTTGAGGATAGAGCATTTTAATAACTGAGATAGGCTAAGAAATGGAGGTCTAAAATATTTTACTGATTTACTTACATTTATAGACCGATTGTATACAAAATTCTTTGTCTGCTGATTGCTTCACTGAAACCACTAAATGTTAGACTTTGATGCCCATCTTTGAATTAAATTGATTACATATTTAATTCATTCATATCTCTTAAAGTACTTTTTTTTTGCTTTGTAGATGCAATTAGATTTTAAAAATCCTAAAGAAAAACTTTACAGAAGTTGCTTGTAGCATCAACAGTCACTAAGGAGATCTATTGAAATCATATCATTCAAATGAATGAAAAAGTTCTGTACTGCCTTTCTTTTTACAGGATTTTTTTTAAAAATTAAAGAACGGGTCCAACTTCTTAGTATTATATCAGAGTGCAATTCTATCAAAATTAATAGATAGCTACCTTATTCCAGGTATCATTTTCTGGGATAAAAGAATTCTACACCTCCAATAGTCTGAGGAAAGAAGAGGACTATATTCGTAGAAGTAAGAAGTGACTTTCTGGCATACATAGTTCCTATTCTCTTCAGCAGCATACCAGGTAAAAAGAAATAGAGGATATATTAGTTATTGCTAAAGAAGACCAAAGCAAAATCCAGATTGAAATGTGAAACATTTCAGATGCATTAATGTAGGAATGTAAGCGACTAAGGAGTGTTTGATCCAAAGTATATGTTAAGCATAGAAGGTTTTAACTCAGATTTTGTATTGAAATATATGGATTCATAAGCTACATCTTAATTAGTTGAAGAGGTAAAAGTGAAAAGGCTGTTCTAACACACTGGCTTCATTCAAGAAGGGTGGAAAACAAGTAGTAACTTTCAGATGCATCACAGTGTAAGAGAAAATAATTGTGAAATACACAGCAGCGCAGGTAACACTACTGTAGTGTTATTTCTTTCCCAAGATTCAATTCCCATGATACTTAGGATTTGTACTGTCTGCATACTCTAGCTCTCGTTGAATTTTATGGAAATTTTAAGCATACAGGAATGTAGGGTCAAACTTCCTACTTAAAATTAACCTTGTAATAAAAATCTTACTAATCTCTAATTTGCATCAATACAAATAAAAAAAACTTTTGTTCTGGAAAGTTGTGTGTGTGTATCACTGAAATAACGAACATAATCACAGACCACCAACTATTCATCAAGTCTCCAGCTTATCTGTATATGCAAAATAAACCACACTATGAGAGTCTCAAAAATCAAGCAAAGCCAAAGACCTGGTTTGTGGTTATCTCAGAAATCAGAAACAGAGTCCAGGTTCATAAACCTTTGGGGAAATTTCAGCCAAATTTTGAGTGAATTTTGCAAAATTATAGTTTTTAATGAAAACTCTATGCAAATAATGGTTTTGACATTATCATTTTTGGACACTTTTTAAATACTAATGTTGAAATAAAATTCAAGGAGGTCATAATAAAATAAAAGACTTACTGAACATCTTAAACTAATTTTCAAATACATATTTATACACACACAATCATTTGGCAGATACTCTGTATGCTGTTTCAATAGTGAAATGTTCAGAAGATTTTTTTTTTGTCCCAGTACAAAGACAGATAATAATGTTTAAGAAAGAGAAAAAGCATTTCTAACATTGTTTGTTCTTTTTTTGATAAATAATTAAATTATTGCAGTGGCGTGGGAGTAGACTGTTATTAAAAATATTTTGGACATTTTCAATATTTCAAGACTTTTCCAAGACTTTTCCAAAAGGGACTAGGAAATGCGTTATTGCAGCTAAACCTATATGGGAATCTCTTTTCTCAGAAAAAGAATTAGGTTTCAAAATTTTAACAGGTCTACCTGGGGACAAAATTTAGAGACATGCAACCTAGGGTTCATGTATCTCCAGTCAGGTAGAGAAACAACTTGGGCATGGTCCTTTCACATCCAGGAAAATGTTGGGTTATTGACTATATCTTTCTCTCAACATTTTACAGGAAACTTTCCCAATTAAAATTTCCTGCATCTAACAAGTTCCCATTACAACCAAAGGAGTGACAATGTAATCACTGAAAAGATTTAACGTAGCTTGATGGAACTAGGCAATGGATAATGGCAGCAGACTGTTATTCACTAAAACATAAATCCCAACTTCAAGTACTTATTATTTGAAAAAATTTCTGACTTCATCTAATAGGTTTGCAAATTAAAATCTCAAACAAACCCAAATCTGCCAAATACTTCAAATTAAGTAACAGTAATGTTTTCCAGTAATGGTACTGATACACGTGTTCTCTCTCAGACAAGCACTCCACAGTAGATAGTAAGAATTATATGTGTACCCTAACAGAGGAATAGCCTTGAATTTCTTTAGGTCATCTTTCTCATAAAAAAGCTATTTCATTTGCCAATGCATTTATACTTGTCTTGTATCTCCTTGTATTAGATGATTATATATGTACGTGGGCCTGAATATCTTGTTTGGTTTTGCTTCTGCACAGCTCACACGAGGAGTGGCACTGTTGATACTCAATGAACCACTAAATTTGTCCTCCACAATGAGCCTGAGATCGATAACTAATTTTGAAAACTGATTAGTTTGCGGCAGGGAAGTAGACACAGTCCGAATCTTGCCAGAGGATATAATCAGCCAGTAAATAGCAATATTAGTGCTGTAGGTAATAGGCTGGGAACAGCAGAGGAACAGAGTATGGCCCAACCCTCTAAAATAAAGGCCTTGACACAAAGGCCAATTCAAATTCTCTTGTTTCTTTTAAGCCACATGACTTGTAAATGGAACTTTTTTTTTTTTTTGGTGTGTGTTGGAATAAAGCTTATTTTTATCACATTCCATGCTTGGTGACTAAGGAGTGTTTGTAAATGCATCCTAATAAAGCTTACAAGCTCAGCCTTGGGTGATTATTAAAGAGCTACAGACATTTTTACAGATCTTTGCTGGTTGTGAACTCCAGATGTTTCCAACATGAAAAATGTTATGTTCTAACAGTTAATGTTGTATCACCAGCCATTCAGAAGATGTATCTTCTTATTATGGCTGAAACGTTGCTATGGTGATAATTGTAAAACTGTGACCTAGAAGGAAGAAAACAAATGTATTTGGCACAAAAGAGGGTAGGTAGTGTATCAATTAGGTCAATGAATGGGAAGATAACAAAAAGGTAATAGGAAATTAAAAAATTATGCATGAATCTTGGATACCATATGATATACCATAATTAGCATTTCCTTCTATTTTCATGTGGAATACATCCTCAGTTAGCTTTGTGGACAAATAGCACCCTGTCTACACACAGGTAGATGTCAGTACTGTCCAAAATTACAATGCTTTTCCTTTTCCACAAAGCCCATTCATAAAAAGCATCCCTACCCAAGACTTGCTCATATATTTTTATTCCACTTTCAAAGAACCCATGGCTTTGTATTATTAATGTTCTGTATTTTGTGTTTTGATACTGAAGTTTACCATGAAAGCAGATACAAATAACTATAGGTTTTAAACTATCAGCCCCTGACAAACTTAAAGGATCAGAATAGAAATAGACTTCATGCAAGTCTGTCCATGGATTATTTAGGGAACAGTCTATTCTTGGGATCACCATGATTCTGAATTTCTGACGAGTCTAGCAGCGGCAAATCGGCTCAAGTTTTTCACACAAGGAGTCACACAGTCTTTGAGGCTTGAACCACAGAAGGACCCGACTCCTCTGCTGCCTCTGCTGGCAGTCTGCTCATCACCTTGAGCTAGTTTTTCTCTCTGTCTGCTCATCCATTTCATCATTTGTTCGATGGGAATAACAGCGCTGACCCTTTTTACAAAGAGTTTTTTCAGATCGATGGATGAAGCATGCTGTTATTTTCTGAGCTCGTAAGCAGACGCATATGTGAAAAAACCAGTGACTCCCATTATAAGGCTAATGATCAAATATCCCATCTTAAGACAACTACCTATTGCTGCTGCAAACGGTTTCCAGCTCACAAGTGAAGAAAATTTCTGGTATGTGCTAAAGACATCACTATTATCATTCATCCCAATCAGCTTGATTAGACTAGAAACAAACAACAGGAAATCACCTGTCTATATGCACATCAGCTCCGTTTCAGGAGTCCTTGTCACTGGAAAAGAGAGTGAAGCCCTGTCAGTTGTCCTTAAATGTATATTCTCCATAGTTCTTTCCTACATATCACGAAAGGAAGGAAACAGAGTAGAATACATTTCTTATTAAATTTATGTGTTACAACAGCGTGCAATGTGCTTGGAAATAAATCACACAAGAAAGGACAAAATCACAGAAAAAACTGGCACACTGTAAATGTCTTGATGTTTTCAGATAGAAACTGAATGTCTTTCTGCAAGTTATGCATTAGTCAAAACGCTACTGAGATAAAGACTTTCAAGTGATATGTTCAAGCCATATTCGTTGTCCTGTAGCTCTGCACTTCACTCAGACTGGAAAGTAGCCAACAAGCATGGCTTGAAATCTGTTAGCTTATGTCTAGAGGGATTTTTTCCAGCTGTATTAAAGAATTAAGATTGAGCTCCCCAACTCTCACTGCACTGCCTGCATGCTGATCTGGGGCAGGAAAGGAAACAGAGGCATGGTGAGGTAAAGGGATTAATCCAAGGTCAGATTGAAAGTTAAATGAAGGATTTAGGCATAGACGCTTGCTGCTTGATTATGTTGAAGTCAGAGAAAACAGTGAAGCCCTTTTATTTTAACTTCAAAGTAATACAAGTGTTTTGCACGTGGAAATGCAACAGCATGCTATTGTGGAAGGTTTTACATCAAGACAAACCACAGCTATGACTCAGACCAAAAAAATCTCAAAATAAACTTGTCGTAAACTTTGTTTCTCCACACGTATATACCTGGTTAAATAGACTTAGACTGAAGAATAAAAAAATCTAGGAAAGAAATAGAAGAGACCGGCTGAAAAGGTAAAAATAAACAGAAGGAAAGAAAGCATAGCTGGAACAAACATCTCCAAAGGCTTACATTGCCTAACAATTTGAATAAGATTGTGACTTTTCCTTTTTATAATTTTTTTCTTCTTACTAGCTTAGTCAGTGATAGTGACAGGCATGAAGAAAAACTGTATGAGGGAGACAAAGGTCAGGATAATGGTATTACTGTGCCAGTGCAAAAAATGCTTGACTAGATGGCAAAAACTAAAGGTCATTTAATAAATGTGTTTTTCATTTTCTCAATGGAAAAGCTAGAGAAATGTAAAGAATCTGCTGGAAATGTAAGCCAAGAAGATTAGTTTGATTTTTTTCATGATAATGAGGAAGTACTACTCAAGAATATTCTGTATTGGCTGTATTAGGCCAAAACATTCTAGTGTTTTAAAAACAACACACCCACCCCAGAATATTTATATTCACGCAATCCCTGCTAGAATAAAGAGAAGCCCACTCAATATATAATCAAAATCATTTGCCTTGCTCCTCTAGATCTCTCATTCTCATTCCTCTTCTCATCACCCCCCACAGCTGTTAGTGAAGGTACCTTGTACAGTCTTTACACCTGCACCTGATGATCAGCCTTTTTGTTTCTGCACCTGGGTCTTCTGAGAAGGTAGGGGTAAGGTAACCTGTATGTGTGTATCTAGCAAGAGACTAATACTCACAAAATACACTATTCAACAGATAAATTACAAGAAATTAAAGTGAGTAACAACCTGACAGTAAAGTGCTAGTGGACATGATTTGTGAGGGCTACAATATGCCAGCATGCAATGGATGCTTCCTTTAGGTGTTGTTCTTTGGGTGAAAATGCAACAGAAAAGTAACATACCACCGATATCAAATTTCATTATATAACAAACTCTTCTTAATAGTCCTTTCGACATTCTTATTTCCCATTCAGGCCATCAGGTATACCTCTTATCGACAGCTGTTATAGCTTTTATAGACCCACAGAGGAAAAAAAAAAAAATGCATAACCAGGACAGTACAGTAAAACTCTGGGGTTTGTGGAGGGCAGTGGTGGTGAGGACCTACGGTAAGCCAATATCCTAACCTTATCTAGCTTTGTGATGTCCAAGGACAGCAGCCAGTTCTGGGTCACTCTGGGTAGAAATGTGTGTTTTGACAGCTAAAAGAGCAAAGAACAAAATGAAAGAGACTAGACAGCTAAAAAAGACAATAATAAACTGTTTCAAAAAGACTGCCTTCATTTCCCCGCAGAAATTTTTGTTATTTACTACATTATGGAAAATGCGAATGTACCACTGTGGTGCTCTAGCCACATGTGCTGGGATGCCTATGTATTTGCATTGTCTGCACTGATGAAGTATCTCCACTGTGATACAACAAAGCTTTACTGACTCAAAATCATTTCTATAGTAATGATACAAGCATTCAGATTGAATGATACTGTAACTACAAAGTTTTGTCCCTTTGGCACAGGACCCTTCTAAGTTAACTCAGCTCCCCTCAGCCCCTCATGCCTACTTCCCCCTTTTCTGGTCCGGCAACTCCCTTGCTTACTCATTTCCTCCCAGTGCCTCTGCATATTTACTACATACAACAAAATTATAGTCCAACCCATAGCTGGGTCACAGATTTGCATCTCAGGTCCCTTCAAGTCAGCAGCTATGACTCAGCAATAGCTTTTTTTTATTTGATAAAGGACAGTTCCTTTGGAGACTCCAGACCAGAATCATAAGCAAAACCGAGCTGTCTTTTTTGTAACCCTGAGCTTCTCAGGGTGGGTTTGACTCCAGCAGACTCTGAAGCACTTGCACGCAGGAGGGAGAAGCACTTGCAAATGAGAAACCTGTACCCATACATCCTCCAGGGAATGATGCTCCACAGAGTGTGTACACAGCAAGCAGCAAAAAATGTGCCTCAGAGTACTGAATACTCAGCAAGACTCTAGGGTAAAAATGATTTATGTTACAAATATGGTGTAACAGAGTGGTAAGAAAGACAGGGAAGCAGAATAAAATAGGCAAAAAAGGGAGAACAAAGGCACAGAGAGAGAAAACCAGAATTACAGTAATGTAAGAAAAAAGAACTGTTAAGCACACGGACTAGCTAAACGTAATAGGAAGAATGAGAAAATCCTGTCATTCTGGTTAAAAAAAAAAAGCTCCTTTTATCCAGTATATAGGAAACAGTCAACCAATTACAGTACACAAGTAGCCTCTGAAATATTTTACCTATTTTACACTTGAGAAAGCAGAAACAACGGGCTTATGTGACTTGTTCAGGTCACATATTAAGTCAGCAATGAGCCAGACGTGGCTCTCTGACCTACCTCCATGCAATACTTCTTTTCCAGGGGAAGTAAAAGACGTGTTTTCACTCCAACTTTTTCACTATATGCAGCACTTAGAGCCCCCCAAGGAACCATACATTTTGGCAGTTCCTCATTTAAAGTTTGCATGGGAGTAGATTTAAACAGTTTGCAAAAAAAGCAGCTACTGTCCATTTCATGGTTAGGAAAACCGCACCGCATCTCACTTTTTCTATGGCTTGACATTCAATGCAGCATCCTTCAGGTCTTTGACATTATATAAGTAGTGCAAGGGGTAAAGCTAACAAATTTCCTAGTGTTACCTTTGAAACAAGCTATGTGTTGGGCAAAACTTTGATAATTACAAGTAAAGAGGACAACATAGTATCGAATTCCCAATAAACACACAAATTAGCTTCCTCTCAGGGTTCATCCACTCAATTCCTTGATTTTTATCAGTCAATTAAATGGCTTGTCAGAAGAATGTAACGTAGTCAATCCACATATGTGTGTGTGTTCTGTACTGTCAGAACTTACTGATGCACGGTCTTGCAGGAATGACAGTTATTATTAAACATCAACTGGCAGAGGCAAATTGCACCAGTTTTAGTCAACTAGTAATGAACTGTAAAATTGGTAAAAACTGTAGAAGGAAAACAATCTGCCACCACACAGATTAAAATAGTGATGACAACCCAATGGAATACTGTGTTGCATTTGCTGAAAAACTCAGCAGAGAAACAAAACCTGTGCTCATTGACAGAGAAGGCATCGGTACATAGGAATTATATGGTATAAGGTATATTTATCCATAGTACCTGGGAAGTGAGGGCCAACTTTGCAACTATGCCTTGGAAATGGGCTAAATGTCAGTACAAGTGAGTTCTTTAAGAGGTCACATTACATACTTTACACAGAACAAAATGACCACAACAAAGCAGCAATCCCAGATTTGACCTTCTACCCCCCGAATGTCAATGCCTTACAGAAAACTTATATCCCATCTGACAGAGCTGGGTGACCTTGACCCAGAGGAATAAGAGATATTGGATTAGCTAGGCATATGAGCACAAATTTTCTGCTTTTTTTTGAGACCTTAGAAATGACTGAAGGAGAAAAAAAGTAGTTTCTTGAAGCTGCACAACCAGATTGTCTTGCTTGTTAAGGCTGCTTTGAGCTAATGTCAGTGAGCAGCACACCCTCTGCAAAAGAATTCTGTGGTTTCCTTAAGTTTTCTGTAATGGCTTTTCCTGCCAGTGAAACCAGATCCTGCACTGTTTGACCTTGAGTGAATTATTTGGCCATGATTTGTGTGCAACTTAAACATAAACTAAGAACTACACATAACATTGAAAATGTGGATGACCTAGGGATTTAGCCAGTGGACTAGGCTTACAAGATATTTTAGCATGCAGAAGGAATGCACATGAGCTTTTGATGGGCATTACAAAGGTACAAATAAATGTGACTTCTGTAAACGTGTACACTATAACTCTCTAAGATTGTCCCAATACCCAGTCAAAAGTTGAGCCTAAATATCTCAAAACTAGCAGCATAGTTTATTACTGTATCCTACCTAAGATTTTCTGAAGTGATAAGGGACTTAAACAACAAAAAAGTATCAACAGCTTGGAAGATTCCTTTTATGAACTGTTTTTTTTTTTGTTTTTTTTTTTTAAATAAAAATATCATGCACTGTTACAGATTATTCCTTGATCCCTTTTTTCAGAGTATATCAGTTTTTTGTAAAAGCCAGGAAGCTTGCTATTCACTTACAGGCATGGGGGTAAGTAATAGTGAGAACACAAGACAAAATGATTGACATTTCTAACTGTAAACACAGATTTTTTCCAACTAGAGAGTGGTGCTTCTTTTGCTGGAGATGCTGATAAAGCTTCTGCCACAGATAGTGATGAGTGGTGTGCAATGTCAGCTTGAGATAAGGAGGTTACAACATTGTGCAAAGGAATACCCTGAACATTGATCCCATGACACCAAAGCAGCAGTTAACAGTACAGGCCTTCCTGACTTCCTGGGGAATTTCTGACTAAATAATTGGGAATTGCATCAATAACTTATTGAC
>VXBO01004480.1:72954-85042 GCA_013400135.1 Rhinoptilus africanus | reverse complement strand
AAAAAAAAAAAAAAGCCTGAAGCAAGGCTTACTGTTTACATTTTAATTTCTACCTCTGTTAGAGACTGTTTGGATACAGGAGTTGCTCTTTAGTCTAGAGTAGCAGTGGAAAAAGTTACCAATGACTCTGGTCTTCTGGTCTTGTACAGTTAAATTAAAAAAAAAAGTTTCTGCCAAATATGTAGTCTTATCAGCACACTAGAACCAACTTCATCTATGCCTATGGTTGAAACTGCTATTTTCCATCCTTTTTGCGCACCAGTCAATATATAATTGGGATACATCTACTCAGTCACTTTTGTGCATTAGTATAGCTATAGCTATTTTAAAGCTATTATTAGCACTGAAACTGCGGTAGCATGGA
Organism: Rhinoptilus africanus; assembly: GCA_013400135.1. NCBI lineage: Eukaryota > Metazoa > Chordata > Aves > Charadriiformes > Glareolidae > Rhinoptilus > Rhinoptilus africanus. The sequence goes on along the minus strand of VXBO01004480.1, from coordinate 84,678 downwards.
ATTGGGAATGGGCTGCAGAACTCCCCTGAGGAGCAAGAATATGCAGCTCTGTAGTGACTCAGGTTCCAGGTGTCCTGGTGTGTTGAAGTTTGTTTAACAAGAGCTGTAAAGACTCAGTTCACACATTAGTTTTCAAACTAATTTATGCTCTCCTTTCATACTGATTGTGGCTTTTATTTTGGTGATGCACTGTTGCATTTGCTTCCTACCCTATAACCTGATATGCCAAAACCAGATCACCTCCTCTTCTTGTAACTGTAAGGCACAGTAATAAGGGAAAGAAGGCATGACCTCTGCTAGGACCCTACGTTAAGAGGACCTCTTATATGAGACCCCTGCTAGCATCAACTCACAACTGTGTCCTCCCTCCCTCGTGTGTTCCAAGACATTGATTGTGGATGAACAGCACCTACACAAAATTAAGTCTTATGTATCAAAGATTAAAGAAGTTAACATGACTGGCCATGGTTACTGCTGTGGAATCTACTTTGCATCTGGAAGAGACACTTTTCGTGAGGGTTTAACCTGTGCACACGTCACACTTTCAGATACTTCCCCTTAAACTACCTAATTGTAGTTGTATAATGAGCTTGGGAACAAGTTGTTCCCTGGATAGAAAATATTATATGACTGGAGGCAAATAATAACTTCCTGCAGTAAAACCACCAGGTACATTTTAAGTATGGCATGGGTGAAGACCTTAGTAAGCTGTGTAGACTGTGGACATTTCCTGAAAATGAAATACTGTGTATTGTTAAAGTTGAAATCTTATCATGGTTTTTTACCATGTAAACAGTCATTCGCTCTTTTAGCCAAAAGTTTCAGATTTTTGAGGATTCTTTCAGCAGTTTACTTGTAAGGTAAAGATACAGAATATATGATAGATCTACAATTACACAAGTGAACTGTGGACTTATATAGAAAAGTTTAAAATCAGTCTTCATTAAGGATCAGTCATGATTTCAATGCAAATGCTTTCTTTACAGTGGGAAATGATTTTTTTTTAAAAAAACAAACCAACAAACCACCAACCTACCTTCCGCTGAATTCACATTGGTTTTAAGCATCAGCTTATCTAAATTACAGAGCTTCTGGTCTTGGATCCATTAATTAATGAATTGTATGGCCTTGTTTGTGAGCATTTGAATAACAATGTAGCCTGTTAAAAGCAGAATTTGTATAAGATTTTCCTGAAAGTTTGTAAGACCAGAAAAGTCATGATTTCTGTTCCCTTGTTCTTTTGAATTGCATCAGTTTCAGCATGAGCTCATTTTTCTTGTTATCCCTCTGTTTGTAATACTTATGTGATTCCTTACTGTGTAGTATTTAATGGCTAATATGAAAAAACAATTTTAGCCTTGAAAACTGTCCATTGCAGCCAAACAGCAGTTAGCTGCCTCAGTATCTAAGTCAGTTGGTTTTGGAAAACTTAGGCTTCAGACTCGTATATCCAGAAAATATCTGCTCCTTCTCAGTTTAACCTCAAAATGCTCTCCTCCTTGCTTCTAGTTTCATTTTTGGCATTCCGTACGTGGTCTAATCTAGAGCAGATGCAACAGCTAACCAAAAAAATTCACATATAAACCTTACTATAATCATGAAACTTCTACAATGAAAATTCATAGCATTTTGCTGACATGCACAAACATATCAAGGGCTGGCTTTGTGGAAAAAACCACACATTATCTTACCTCTTTCTCTTGGAAAGAATTGTAATTCTGGTGTCTTAATAAAAGAGCAAGTGGGAGTGACTGGGGGTGGAGAGAAGGAGGGTGATTTCCCCCATTCTGTGAGAGTCTGGTGATTATTTATATATGATTTTAACAGAGTAGGATGATTGTTTAACATACTGCATCACCTTTCTACTCCTTGCTGGCATGCATGAGTATGTCTGTGCTTGTCACTATTTGATGTTAAGAATAAAGAGACGTGGTAGCAGGGAGAAAGCTTGAGAGTGTGCATCACTTGTGTAGCCTTCCAGCTCTGGTGAAGGCACCTGACAGACTGGCATTGACATTCTCCCTCTTAGGTTCAGTGTCTCTCACCATGTAGCCCCAAGCCAGCTCACTCTGAGTATGTTGATTTGGGCACAGTAGGGCTCCCTCTGGCTGTTCATTCTGAGTTTCATTTTTCAAGTGCGAAGCCTCCTAAATATCGGGTAAACAGAAGGCATGCTTTTGTAGATCTGAAGACAAGTCAGACTACATTTCTCTAAGCACCCTTGGTGCATTCTAAGGTCAGGTGCACAAATTTGAGTAGCACAGGGCTTAAGTAATAGGTAGCAAAGTAATCGTTGCACCTGACCCTAAACGTCTTTGATGTATTTATCGTCACAACAGCTCCAAGAGGTAGGTCAGTGCCCTAACAGCGGGACGGCCTTACTGCTTCCTCATCCAGCTAATGGCATTTCTAAAATTTTCTGTGGGCCTCATAATATAAATACTAGACCTTAACAATAACATGGAAATTCAGCCATCAGTACCGTGCACAATATCTGTGCATAGGATTTGCTCAGCATATCAGTAAAACAGTAAATATGATTTGGGCAAAGGAAATATATCTATTTTTAAAATGTCTGGGCTTATGTAGGAAATTACATTTCAACAGAACTCCTTTTATAAAGAAGACTTTTTTTTTTTTTTGAACATTAACCTGCTAGAATTTATGACATTATTGACAAAATACTAAACAAAAAAATTATGCCAGTGAACCCTAATTTCATTGGCCTTTTTTGGGCATAAAATTATTTCCTGGCAATTGCCATGGTTGTCTGGGGTACTGTCATGTCAACCTGCCTTTTTCACCTTGTNCCCAACTCTCCAGCCTGTCCAGGTCCCTCTGAATGGCAGCACAGTCTTCTGGGGTGTCGGCCACTCCTCCCAGTTTGGTGTCATCCGCAAACTTGCTGAGGGTACACTCTGTACCCTCATCCAGGTCGTTGATGAAGATGTTGAACAACACCGGTCCCAGTACCGACCCCTGAGGGACTCCACTAGTCACAGGCCTCCAACTAGATTCTGCCCCATTGACTACGACTCTCTGACTTCTTCCTTTCAACCAGTTCTTGATCCAAGAAACACAAAGTCCTTGTGAGTGAAGTACTTGTCACCAATGAAAATCTAAATTGAAGGATTAAGAGTGGTGAAGAATAAAAAAAGTGGGCATGTCATCCTTCCACAGCATTTGCAACAAGAAGAATGTCACATCTAACCAACTTTGCTTTCCAGTCATTTTTCAGTGTAAATTTTGGGAGTAGTCCAAGTCATAAAAGTTAGCCATATTCAACTCAAAGTACACCTGTAAACTTGAGGATATTAGGATTTATTGGTCTGGTTCAAGCTCACTTTTAAACCTAAGTGCAGCCTGAAGTGAGCTTAGATATTACAATATTTTACAGATTCTTATAATAGATATGACAAAATTACTTATTTTCAAAGTTGGCCTCAAGCAAATGAGCTCCTTTCAGTCCCACACCTGTCTGAGGGCCAGGCTTTGCTCAGATCAACAGTTTCACCCTGACTTCCACTGACTTAAGACAATGCATTCTTCTTGTGTATTGGAAACAAAATGCTCCAAGACAAAATTTACCACCCTGTATTCCTCTCCTTTTCACTTGGGGATATTTTTATCATGCTGCTTCCTGAGTTTGTTTCTAAGATTAAGTTAGAAACCTGTGAAAATAAATATTTTCGGTAGAAATATTATTCTAATTTCAAATACAGTGGCACAATTGAAACTGCTGTAATACAATAACATTTTTGTGATAAAACTAGCTTGTAGATCTACGTAACTCTGACACTTAATGATTTCTGGTGTCTGGAAGGTATTAGACTGTGGTTGTAATAATCTCTATAATTGTAACAGTTCATGCTAGCTAGACTGCACATCTATTCTTCATCTACCCTTAAACTAATTTGTTCTACATATGAATATATCACACTCATCAATTTCAAGTGCCATCCTTTGGCTATGCAGGTCATTAAGAAGTATACATTATGCATGAGTCAAACACACCAAACTTACACAAATGCTTTTTAGCAATGTGCAAAATAGCTGCTTTCTGTTAGAGTTTTTAAGTTATTATTCTAATCGAAATCCAAGTCACAGCTACAACTAACCAGCAATCAATTACTTCTCTCCATACGTAATGCTTTGGATGATGAGAGTTATACTGTGGCTCTGTGCTGAATTCTAAAAATATCAATGCACACTTTAAAAAAACAAAAACCTTGAAAATCAGGGGATAATAAGTTTTCCCACTCATTACTGCCCATAAAGTTTTCATTGCAATGTGCTGGACTCTTAAAATTCTTTTCCTGGAAGAGAAATTCCACTCTATAATGCAGCTCTCTATGCAGAGAGCATCCATTACAACAAGATCCCACTGTACAATTTCTGTCTCTCATCATAAGTCTGATAAAGAAACTCTAAGGTAATGATTACTTGCAGGACACGAGTCCTATGTGAAGACTTAAGACTGTACTTTGCAAAAAATTTCCAGAAAGAGACAGAGAAGACCAAGTCGCACTGTGCAGAGGGCCCATAGTCTTAATCTGTACCAAAGAGGGTGGCACAGATCGCAACACCATTTGATCACTGTCTGATTGATATCTTGTAGCTGTGAGGAAATCAAATGCTTGCCTCTGTTATATTCCCAGCAGATGGACGGTCAACATCAAAGTAATACAAACAACACAGAAATGTCAGTCTTTTGGGGAGCCTCAGAGCCTAACAGGAGTGAACCTCTTTGTTTTCTGAGTCTTTGCTCAGGGTCCCTTGAAAAACTTGCATACAGTTTCGCCCAGGCTTCCTTTGTTCTGGATCAGATTTGTGTTCACTTGTAAGATACATTCCTTCTTCCAGACTGAATATGTAGATGGGCAACCAGAACTGTCCACATAATGCTTATCCCATGAAATAGAGAAATGAAACTTGGCTTCCCTTAACAGCTTTCTGAGCTGTGCATGCTCAAAGGTACTGTAGAGGAGAATGCACATAGGAAAAAATAAAGTAACCCATTTCCTGCCAGTACAAGAGGAGTGTCTCTTTGGGGACAACATCTCCAGAGTGATTAATTGTCAGTCACTTCATTCCCACAGTTAGGTACAAAGAGAGAAACCTAGCCCTCTGTAAATTAAAAAGGTTGACAGCACAGAATTCATTTTGCATGTAGAAGCTGGTAAAAGAAAGAGAGAGAAATAGAAGATATCTCTATAGTCGTATGCATTTACATGGGAGAGGGAAGGTTGTGCATAGGATGCGACAAGCACACTTCTCACTCTTTTGGGCAGGTAGTATATATTTTATTTTTTCAGTGTTTTACAATCACACTAGACAAACACCTGAGGAAAGCTGTTAATAATGCCCTATCACTGTGACTGAGATTTAAAACAAACCCCAAACATTACTACAAAGTCCCCTTAAAAATTGTGTCAAAAGTCAGTTGCCAAAATATATATACTTAGTATTTTTCTCAGCAAATATATATTTTGTCATTGTATATACCTCTGGGTAGGATGTTAAGACAATGATTCGTATGGATATCATAAATACCTGCCTTCATATATCGGCATGTGTATAGTCTTCATTTCTTTGAGTGCTACCTTAATACTGCCATTGTATTAGTTTCAGGGTGTTTTTTCAGAATCATAGAATTGCCTAGGGTGGAAGGAAACAAACATGCAAAGCAAAACGCATCTAGTGAATTATTAACTCCTGATCAGATCATTTTCACCTAATTTATCATGTCATAATCGTCACTCAAAAGTTAGTCTTTGAGTCTCTAATTCAAGTGATCTCATGATCACTACACTTCCCCATCAAACACATGAGAAGAGATATGGAGAACCAGGGATCTGAGAAAACAAGTTGGAAACACAGTCATTTCACTTTCTTTTGCACAGGTGCCAGGTTATCCCTAGAGAATAAGAAACAGCTAAGAAGTTAGTATCCGTCTCCGTCTTCCTAATAATGAAGTTATTTGAAGAGTGAAGGAGACCTTTTTCTCCCTGGAAACACAGTAAGTCAGAAATGGAAGACCCCCAGGCTTTACTTAATGGCATTGGTTCATATAAACTTTGATAGTTAATAACAACTACAGAACTTGCCCAAGTATTTCTGTTAGATAAAAGGTGGGCAAAAGTTTTTGATGACAGGCTTTGTTGGAAATGGAAGATAAATATGGGTATTCGCAGGCACTATGTTCTTTCTGAGAAACACTAGATGTTTTTCTTATAAAAAAAATTGGGTTAGGTTACTTGTCTCAGATTACTTAGGATTCATTTTACATTTACAAAGATGCTATCAGCTCTGATTTAATACAACATAAGTGAACATATTAGAACTACATTCAGATTATTTTCTTCACCCTTCCCCATCCCAGCCAATTTCACATTTATTCGCTAATTTGGAAACAGAAACTGCATATCTAAGGAAGGCTGGAGGCAACAATGAAGGCTACAAATGTTTGCTGTTTTGATTTCTGAAATAGAGGGAAATTGTCACTATTAACAAACAGTGGAAGGAATTATAGGAGTAAAGAAAAAAGAAAGATAAACAGACCTAGGCTTGTTCTTTGAAAGGTAGATACATGTGCACATGCTAAGTAGAAAACCTTTCCCAATATGAAGTGAAGCATGCTGCAAACCTGACATCAGAACCAGAAGCCTGACTTTCCTGCTTGATAAGTGATGTTTGCTACTGAGGATTTGTGACATAGTTAAAATGTAGTTAGTACAATACTTTTTTCCCCATAACAATGGACTGATTTAGAGACTGATAAACATGTTTTGAAATACAGGAAGGGCAAACCATTGCTTTCTTAATTTTTCTATTCTTCACAGTGATATCAAATAGCAACAAATGGTAACAAATTTGCTTCAGAATGGATGTTCTTCTCTTCAGTGTCTGATTAAATAACCCAATGCACTCCACAAAAAGAAAAAAAACCCACAAAACCAAAAACAACCATGTTTTTAGAGATAAGTAAGTAACACAAAGCTTAAATAAAACCTCAGCTATTTCCTAGCCTTTCAGTGTCATCCCAGGTCTAAGCAAAGACTGATTTGAGCAAATATTTTAAGATTGAAAATGGCCTATATTATTCCACTATAGAATAGACTGCTATGATTTGTTTTCAGTGTTCATGTGGGATGTATTTGGTTTGGAAAAAGGTCCCTCAAGCTGAAAGATATGTTTCCTGATGTCATGATACTGTTAATGTGCCATAAAAATGATTTAGCAGTTGGGATCAATGTACTGCATTCTAACAAGAGAATGAAATAGCCCCTATGGTATCCCATCCTTATGATAGGGTTCTACTAAGAAAATGAGGGGGAAAAAACCCCCCATTTTTGTTCATATATAAACTATTTGGATTCTATATATAAAAAAAAGATATATTTCAACAGCTAGGACATTTTAATGGGCTAGAAAAGATCAATATAATGCCACAACCCTCGTGGTTTTGAGTTGGCTAAACAATAACACAGTGTTCTTACAGTGTATATGAATACTTTACACGAATATACGAGGTATGGTTGTCTGGCTGCCACAATAGGTTTTTAGACTTTTACCTGCAGAAAGGTTAAAAAACTAAAGGAAACAGAAAAAGTATACACATGCAAGAATAAGTGTTATCTACTGAGCAAAAGGGACAATTTCAGAATATTTAAGAGCAAAGCTAGTAGTTCTAATAGTATAGATTCATAAGAAACAATTCAAACCAAACATCCAGGGAAGTGTTAGTATATTACAACAGCATCAATGCTTTTTCTATATGATTTTCTTTTTAAGACATTTCCAAAGATTTTTTTTTTTAATAAAAGAAATACTTAAATTCTTTCTGTTGAGTAACAGCCCTCCTCTGCCCACTCATGTCAGTTATTTTCAATACTTGAGTATCATGCTTTTCAGAAACTCGCTTCTCTCTGAAGAAATAAAGATCTTATTTCAAATGCTAGAGTACATTAGGATACCATATACGATCTCAGGTTTCCAGAAACTTATTGCTACTCACTCAGGTCAAGCTGGGATGTAATACTTCTGTTTGCCTTTTCCATTATTCTAGTCCCTTATTGATGAGGTAAACTGCATAATAAAACTCAGGTGTGAATTCAGTCACACAAACGTGGGTGCTAATCACTGGCATCCCTGGATGGTCTACTATTTATTTATTGCATACAGGTCTGAGATTTGGCTTAGAAGCAAAATTAGCAAAGAAAGTTAAATGAAGCAATTCTGTGTGTGTCTAAGTTAGTCTCAAATCTCTTAAGTCTACGCTTAGCCAATGTAGAACAATTTACATTCTCTCATCCCAAATATCTGAGACATGTTTTCCAGGAACCTCATTTTCACAAAAGAAACACATATTAACCTAAGCTATTGGCATTTGCTTGGAAAATGGAAATTTCCAAGTGCATCCAAAATCTCCAAAAAATAACAAGGATGAAAAATAACCATGAAAACAGTTATTCACAGGAAATTAAAGGGCAGAAATGAAATGATATAAAAATACACTAAAAATAATTAAGAAATCTTCAGTGTAACCTTTGGTCTCATTTTTAATGTATGGTAGTTCCATTTTCTAAGAAAATACTGTTTCTGATATGTTTTCCAATGATATATACAGAATATTTAAATTCACTGCAGCTTTAAATGTGCATATGCACAGACTCAGTTTAGGAAACAAGAAATACAAGGCTTTCACTTGATCATTCATCTGCTCCATGTGTGTGAAAAATTATAGGTTGACAACTGGGAAAAGATCACATTGATTATAAAAACCAACCACCTGCGTAGTCAAAATTCAGTGACTCCTTGTGTCATCTTTGCTGTAGAAAATTACACTTATACCTAAGAAAAACATGGCTGAAAAAAATAAAATACCATTTTCCTCAGAGTTCCTAATCCAACATCTGTGACGAATACATGGACAACTTTCAAAGCACTTAAATTATTGCCATTCACGTTAACATATCCTTTCTTCACACTTTTCTATTGGAAATGCATATGATACCATGGTTTTACCTGTAGGGTAAAATAGTTTTTCATCCTTTTTTCCCCTCTATTTGATAATTTTCAGTGTCTTTGGGGATGCCAGTCAGTCACCGCTGCCATCTAGACCCAACCAGACCAGCTGAAACTGAGTTTTATGTTTCTGGGAGTCAATATTTGCTGATAGATATACAACTCATTCTCCAGAAATTATATGCCAGAGATGTTGGGAGTTCCCACTTATTCATTTTGCCCTGAGCAGCTCTCTGACCAGGCTGGTGCGGGGTGGAAATGGGTAGGATTGGTAGCAGCAGAGCAGCAGTGCTCAGGTTGCTGGAGGCTCTTTGCCAAGTACATAAAGGTGGTGGCCCTCTGGCAAACTCTCCATTGGGAAAGGGACGGCAGGCTGCTTGTGCCCCCCAGGTAACGCTACCCATAGGAGATAACACAGGACTGAAGCCCTGACTGGGGTATTAGGAGGTAATTAGAAATACACGGGGAAAACGACCGATGAGCTGAATGAACCAGGTAGCCTCTTTGTGCGGCATGTCCGGGAATACGTGAAGAGGGGCCCAGGCAGCACACTAATGCCTTTTTAGGGTTCACACAAACGTGGAGGGGAGTGAGAAAAAAGCGTCTCTGTCAGCACCTGCCCACAATATATCCACTATCAATGATTACAGTTGGTCCAAGTTGTATAAGGAAATATCTATGCTATACACCTCTGTTCTTCCCTGACAACTTACTTTACGGAACACTTTTTTTCAGCCTCTTTCAACTCAACACCCAGTACATATTTACTACCTGTGAGAAGCGACTAGCCTCCCCCAGATCCCTCTTTAAAATTAAAATCAAAAACTGTTGAAAATTGAATCAAATTTTAAGAAACCTAGATGCCTAGGAAGCTTCCATTAGTTTCTTCAGATTGCTTCCCCATTAGCGCAGTGCAGAGCGGAAATATGGAAAAGTCATTGCCGTTGCACTGTGAAGGTCTCCTATTTCTTTGGCTCCCACAAGATTACTTATAGAAAGAGTATACCAGAACTGTAATACAATAAGCTATAATGTGAAACAACTGTAAGCACTTGAAGACTTTTAATACAGATGACACACTGGTCTTTTAAAGAATTAAACCGTAATTTATAGAAGAAACTGTCAGATACACAGGACCTAAACGGCATTGAGCACACAGCTTGCTTGCTTACTTGTAGGGATATCAATCAATTTATTAAGAATTAATCTGCACCCCAGTGTTCTCCTAAAACTGCCTAATGTTTTGGCAAGCTACTTGAAAGGGTTCAGTAAGAATTTATAAGGGCAGCTTGGAAACAGTTTTTTTTTTTTTTTCTGGCTCAACAAAGGGGATACTGTTTCCCCTCTGAACGTATCTCTGTTATAGTTTAACACAGTAAAGGGCAGGTTTGCCAAAAATCACAGTTTTTAATGGCCTTCAGCAAAACAGTAGATTTGTCTCTGCCTTCATACTGTGTCCTGCATTCATGCTGTTAGAATTGCTCTTAATCTGCCTGGAAGTATCAAATGCTCTTGGCCTTGAGAACACAAACTTGTGCACACACTAAAAAGTACAGTTTGTAGAGTAACCACATTTTTCCATGCATGCAGAAGAGTAGGCAGGACTGAAACTAAAGGATCTAATTTCGAGTATTTTCCAGCTCTTGACATAAAAATGGCAAGAGGGCCTGGGCAAATTTAAAATGTGGTATTCATATTCCCTCCATAGAATGTGCTAAAATTGCTTGAATGATGTCACTTGAGCAACACATCCAAGCTACAGATATTTTTGAACTCTGAGAACACTTAGTGCTTGGCACTGACCACAGATATGTAGGGTGTGCAAGGCTGCACACATAAAATCAGCTCATAGCTATCTCAAGCCATTAGTAAACAATGCATGTCTTTGACTACAAACAGCAGAAAGTGATATCACACATGTTACACAAAGTTACTGCAACTTTCTGGTTTCTGGTTTTCAAACATTTCACTTTGACAAAAGCAATCAATTAAACATCAAAGCGGTATTTGGAAAACATGAACCCTTACTTGCTTGGCATTAAGTTCAAGGAAAAATTAAACAGATAGTGATTATCAATGATCTATCAGTTCCAAGGACCTTACTTTCTCGTGCTCATGCATGCACACACACACACACACATCTATTTTAAAGTATAACAGGAATAGACTTATTAGAAACAGCTTATTTTGGACTCCACTCATGAGAAAGCTGGTTGGTATGGAACATGAATTTTGTCTCCGTTTTGTAAAAAATCTCAGGGGGAAAGGAGCTTGGCCATTTGCTCAGCCAACTTCATTGTTTTTCACTCCAGTGACTATGTCCTCTAACAGATGAAATGGAAATGGAGGACTTTCACTTCTAAAAAAAAAACCCCACTTCTTAAAAAAAAAACCTGAAAAATTTGCAACAGTTGGAATTCTTTCTTCCTTTCATCTTCTGCTAAATCAGTGGCACTGTGCCACTAATTCCACTTTGTGAATTTTCTTACTAAAACAGGTGGGGTTTTTTGTGGGGTTATTACTTATTTTATTTTATTATATTTTATTATATTTTATTTTATCTATTTTTTTATAAAGTATTTTCCTCTCTTCTCTCCTAGACTCTATCACCCAAGTGGCTAGTTCACTGCCTCCAGATGGACTGTTTGCAAGGCTAGGAACTTATACTCTGCAGCAGGATTTTTAGGGTCATGCCAA
>VXBO01004480.1:21729-67386 GCA_013400135.1 Rhinoptilus africanus | reverse complement strand
TTACATAAGGTTTCCAGCTGCTGTCCCTCAGCTTCTTTTTTTTTTTTTTCTTTTCTTTTTTAATACAGAAATAATGAGACTTATCTATAAAGGAATACATATTCCAGAGAGGGGCACCAGGGAAACAGCCCAATAAATACAACATAATAATCTGAATGTGAGTAATTCTGACAACACAGAGACAAGAGACAAAGGACGAAGAGAAGAATCTTGAGCATAACACAAGGTCCACTAACCGTGCACATTAATGACAAATGACAACCAATAACTTTGTCTGAACTAATTATAACTGTATAACATGCCTCTAACATTTTATCTTAACATTAGAGTGATGTGACTTCATGTCATGTTTTTGAAGACCTAGAAGGCCCTGGGATGGTTTTCTGANGGGATGGTTTTCTGAACTATCTGCATGTCTTACTCTGCTTGATTTCCAACTAACTGCTAGAACTCATGTCCTGAAATACCTACAACAATCCAGGATATTAATTCAGGCACCTTGTTTGCCCAAAAGAAAAGGAACATGAAGCATTACTTTGTGGCAGGTGCACTTTTTGTGGTGGTGTTACCTGCAGGATATATAATTTTTCCAGGAACAGTACTCACTTGGTAGTTGCTTCTGAACACAGTTCATGCTGTTTACAAGGTCTCCATACAGCTCCAGTCATAAGCCTTGGCTGAAGGAAAGTTAAAGGGGTATGTTCCTGATGGTAAAATTATCTTCCTTTTGTAGTCAAATTAATTCTATGACTTCAGAGCTTTAAAAAGCACTTTCCCAAGACTTTTTCTTACATCAAAAAGAATGGATATGCAACACCCGCAAAATAGGATTCTGTGGGAAAATACTGTTTCTTGGATTTTCAACATTTTTTTTCCTCAGTTTCATTTGATAAACATTTCTGTTCCTTGAGGTGACATTCACCTCAGAGTGGTGAAGGTACATGGTATTCTTTACTTACCAATTCTTTACATTGTCTTAGAAACAATATTCCAAAAAAATTAAATGTAAACCAAACATAAATCCTTTATTTTACAGCTACTGCACCGTATGAAAAGATAAATAAGATTCATTGGGGCTTGAAGGAAAACCTTACTGGCCTCTTAATACATATGTATCAGAATCAGAATATATGAATCAGAGCCATATTTGCAAATCGGATGCGTTTTGAGAGATAAACTGTGTCCATACAGTATGTGCCATTTAAAACTAGTTTGGCATTTTCAAAACATTATTTTGTCTAACATTTATGTTAACAAAAATAATATTTCAGTGCACTTGAATCATAAACCGTCTATCTGGAATGTCATCTAGAGGGAAATAATAATGAAACAAAAAATGAAGCAACATTTCTTTTTGCATTATCCCACTGCCCTGGAGCGATTCAGGGTCTATCTCCTACTATCTCCTGACTTCCAGTTCCTCCATTTTATTACAACATTAACTTTTCCACTTATATTTCTTCTTAGTTGCTCATATTTTTTCAAAACACTCATACTTTTACTTGCTAATCACCACTGAGTACTTTTGCCTCAGCTTTTACCTGCATATCACTCCTCAATCCAATTTATTCCACAGACTGCAAGTATTTCTATGCCTTGGATACAATTTTTGTTTGCCACACAAGTTTAGCTTCATCCCTGAGGCTGTTCAGAGACCTATACTAAACAAATTAATATTATCTATTGTTGGTGGTGTTTGAGTACTGTCTACAGTCAGTTAACAGGGAGAAAACCTGGCAGGGCTCACGCTATTTCACGTACATGAAGCTGTCAGTTTTGTTTCCCATTGTGTGTTTTGGAGCTGTTGTGAAAGTCCTGTAATAAAATTGGACTACTTCACTAACTTCACAGCACAACAGTATTTTTGCTTCTGCAGATGAAGAAGAAAGGCACACGCTGAGATTAAATGACTTTGGTAAAGTTGCACAATAAAATTAAACCGCACCTGGATTGGCAGACAGAGATTCTGGGTTCCAGCTCAGTGACTTAATTGTTCCTAAATGTTAATTTTTAGAAGATATTGAAGCATTTTACTCATTTTTAATAACTTCAAACTTAAATTTAATTTGAAAGTTTATTGAAATGCAGTTAAAAAAAGAGCCTTTTTTTTTTAATTTGACTCCAGTGAAATTCTTTACTCATAAAATTCTGAATTAAACATGATTTTTTCTCTTTTCGACTGTTTCCATTCTGAGCAAAGCAGAAATTAAGCTTTGTTTCGTGCATGTTAGGCAAAAGTATCTAGTCAAACAACACATTCCAATGTAAAAAATATCTAATACTGAAATTTGAGTCGTAACCCTAACTTCACTAGCCAAATACAAAGCATGAGCTGTATAAACTTTTATGTACACATCTAAACACCACACACAGTCTCTAAATTTCTCATGCAAAGTCATCACTTTTTATTCTGTGTCCAAAATTAAAACAATCCATCATCTGCAACCATCAGTTGAATAAAAGCATTAATCTAAGAGGTCTGGGTATCAAAGCTAAAAAAGCCTTCCTGGCTTTAGTCCCAGTGCTATACTAATACGTCTGCAAGGAGATGGGGAAAGCTAAGGGGTTTTGGTTTGGGTGGGTTCAGTTTTTCCTTTTGGGGATAGGAAGACCATTTGTAGCATATGCCCTACATCTGGCAGTAGCACACTTATAAACATGTGTAGCAGCAGGAACCCAATTATCCCTGTTGCCCTTTTTAGAATTACTGTGAGTTGTGTTCTTCTAGGCAGCGGAAATAACACATGAAGGCAAACGGCACTGTTCTAAAGTTTCCACGGTTCCTGGCACAAATCCACAAATTACATACAATAACACTCTCCCGAAGAATCTTTTGCTACTTAAAGTATGGTAGGGCCCACATCACATTTCAGCTGTATACCTTACAAACACTGTATATAATGGTCAGTGTAGAGAAAAAGCATTAACATGTAAAGAAAGCAATTATGACTGTTTCAAATCAAACTTTTAATCAACTGCAAAAACCCTATTTATTCTGAAAAGGGATCTTTCTAACCTTTTTTAAATGTTATCTGCTTTTCATTTTTAGATCCTAGATCTCTCCTTCCCTCAAATCCCCAATCTTGGGCTGTTTCTAGACCACTGAGACCACATTGCTGTGTGTTGCAGATGAACCGCATCAGCAAGCTCAGAAATTCAGAACAGGGGATAGGAAGCACTGAGGTCTTTGTCTTTCCTACTCTTGTGTGCATATTTGTAGGACAATATAGAAAATAGCTGGCAAGTATTGTAGAGACTCTGCTTCTGTGCAAGGTAATTTAAAAAAATGATGTCTAAAATACAGTGAAATACAAAATTGTAATATTTTAATTAAATTGTATTCATGAACAAATTGTACTTCCGCACATTTTCATCTAAAAGATTTCTGAAGTCTCATCCCATTCAAAATAGTAAATTTATTGAGATTAGTTTCCAGATATATTGGCAGACTCATATGTATTTGTATTATTAAAGATAATTCAAAATAAAACCCCTCCATATTCCATAGAGTTACTGTATAATTAACAACTGTTTTTTCAGTTAAACAAGTATTATTTTTATCTGTGTTATTGCCCTCTGTTTTGGACTGAGCCATGATAAGCCAACATTATATTGCTATTTTTATAAAATATGTCTATATTTACTATTGATCTTCATGCTCAGATGACTGAATTGTGTGAGCAGCATAAAAACTTTCTTCATAGATAAACTGGTGTAAATCAAAAGTTAAGACATGGACTTCATTGTCAGCATTTTAGCAGATTTTCTTCAGGATAAAAAGGAAAGAAGGAGGTTATCAATTATAACAGCTTTTGACTGACTAGCCCCATTGCTCAATGCCTGCAGTGCAGCTGCAGGCTTCCAGTGTTTGATCCAGGAATCTAAAAACATATGGATGGTGGAAATGTTCATCCACCGGAGCTTAAGCTGACCACTGGTTTCTAAGAGAATATGACAAAACCTACACATCCATGGAAACGTGGCACGCTACATATTTTCTCATACCTCCCAAGCTGTACGGTCCCTGTGCCTGGCAAAACCTACCACTGAGCGCCCTCCCCGCTTGTCTGGTGGAATATGGCAAAAATCCTACATTTCATTACAATGTTAATTCCTGTCAGCTAGCTGGGATGTAGGTCGAATCTTGGGATTTTTTTCCCAAGAAATGTTAATGAATGGTTCTATCCTGCTGCCACTGATGGACAGTGGTAGTACCTCCAGGGAAATATCATCGCAGTTTTTATCTCCCTTTTAACTCCTCTCTGTTCTTTTATATAACAGTTTAACTGGAAGCAAAGGACTTGCCAAAGGAGACAGAAATTTCTTAATTCCTTTAAAAGCACTGTATGTACATATTCTGTATGTTCACAAAAGTTTAGACTACCACCACGAAGTATGAAAGCACCAGTAAAATACAGCAACTGTACTGGATGAGTGCCATTAGGGAAAGAAATAATATTTAAATGAAATTAGACAGAGATTTCAGGTACAGAGAACATAAATATTTAATATGGAATTTCACCAAGACACTAGGGCTAACACCTTTAACTTGGCACGTGCAAGATATTTAGACAACCACAAATTTTATGAGGACCTCAGATTTCACCTCCCCTTTCAAAGCCTGGTTCCCCAGTGGAAAAATACAGTGAGAGGCCGATTCTTTATTAGTTCAGGTGGGAATTTGGTCTTTGGTTTTTGTTTCATTAACTTAACAGAAGCACAACACTCATGCATAGAAGATGGTGGTAAATAAAAATATTCCTGAAGGTTTTACTGGAAATTCATAGCAAGAACTTATTAAGCCAAAGACATTTTACTTATGAATTGAATTCAAAAAGAAATTACCAATCTCAGGTTTATTAGTTTTTCAGGAAAATTAAAAAGAATCTTCTGCTTTTTTAACTCTCCTCCAGAACTTTAATAAAAAAAAAAATCACAAAAGAACTTCAAAGGGAAGAGAGTAAATAGTTTGAATACAGTAAGCATCCTGTATAAAAACATTACTTACTAATTAGAATTTATTTATAGTAAATGTTTTTGTCTCTTCTAATTTTTTTAGTGGCAATACTGCAATTAGCAGAAGTCAGAATAAATCCAGTAAGTGATAAAAATTATCTCAGATACAGAGATCCTTAACATTGTGGTACCTTATCAATTTAAGCACAGTGGGTTTTAGAGAGATAATTTGCAAATCTTGGCTAATCAACTTCAGTGCTGCTGCAAAGAAGACTAAGACATTGCTTTGAGAGCAGTTGTGCAACTGCTGTCAAATCTTTGCAGGCACTAATACAAGAATTTTATATATGTTCAGTATCTCAGTTATATAGTGAAAGGAGGCAAGTAAAATGTACATAATTAATTATATGGTGTATGGTCTGCAAGTGGTTTTAGGAGGAAGTTCACACTTTTCTCATTAAAGCTGATTGGGAATATATCTTCCAATTAATGTGTTTTTTTGAGTATTGTGAGAAGTTCAGCATTGGAAAAATTGAGCATGAAGGGTTTCAACAATCAGCAATGGCAAGATTTTCAACGTGCCACATGTGCATGTGTGAACATCTACACTAGACAATTAACTAATAAATCAGCATCCTCCCCTGTTTATGGCACTGATTAAAACTTGGAGCCAAGTTTTTCCCAGCAACATGAGACAAAGCCATTTTTCTAGGGGGTGCATCCAGATGGTGATTTATAGAGAGGATGATGACATTTGGAAAAGAACTGCGTCCCAGCTAATGCAACTGTTTTGGTATGGGACAATAAGTGCAAGCACAAGTTCTAGTTCAACTTAACATGTACATGTAATTTTACTATATGATTATGCAACTGAAACAACTAGGATATAATGATCTGATTCTCATTTGCATATATTCCTAATTCCCCCAGCAGCAGTAGCTATGTACCATGATGGCAGACCAGAATTACAGCTTGAGATCCTGACGAAGCAAATCCAGTCTGGCCCAATTGCCATGTTCAAGAAGGAGGAGAAGTTGATGGTGACTGCACCAGACTTACACAGCAACAAAATGAGGCCAGAGATTTCCTTACTTGCTTATATTATCTCTCTTCTTATCCCACATATCCTCAAATGTCTTTTGATCTACTTAATTTTTCTCTACACTTGAACCCAGAAGATGGTTGTCAGAAATTGTGAAAGGTGATCACCAGAATTATTGTGTTAAAGCAACAATGAAGAACACAACAATATATGGAATGTGTATTTCAATGCAATGTTTCTTTACTCAATAATAATAGGAATAATTAAATTTTTCATTGCCCCTCAATATATTGAATAAACAAATTATTGAGAAGAGGTGTACAAGACCAACCAGGAAAGGGAGGACAGGTAGATGATATATTTTCTAACAACTCAGCAAAGTTGTAAGAAAATTCTGTTGACTCCTTTTTTTCTCTCAAAGTGGTGACTAGAGTCTGGTGAACATGAAAATATACTAGGTATTTCCTGAGAATGCTAGGGTTAAAAAGTATCACAGCAGCAAGCAAATTCAAACAGCCCAATTTGAAAAGTGTTACATATTTAATGGTTATATGTACATTATCATTAGACTATAATGACTAGCTTCCCTGGCATAGAAATCTGCCTAAATTAGCTACAGCAAGTGAAATTCACTGACAAAAGTTACTAACTGAAATAGGACAAGAATTGAATGCTGTATGTGCAGAACAGGTGGCAAAATAGGTTCAGCCTTTCTCTATAATCCTCCTTAAAACACGATAAGTAAGCAGATATTTTTCTTATTTCAGTGTAGCATACCTGATTCTTAAAATGAGACTTTAGCTCTTGGGAAAGTTGATAGTATATAATTTCCTCTCATTTAGACAGATTGCTTGGAGAAACATGCTAGCAATAAAGATAAGCTTTATTTATCATAATTATAGTGACTTGTTCTTTTAATTAATTTTCCAATTCATGCTAATGTTTATATATTAAACAATTTACACTACTGCTTAGTGGAAGTAATATTGATATTACTCTTATTTAAAAAAAGAAATCTCCATGTATGGTATAAACATACACAATTGTGTAATAGCATTTAGGAAATCTGCTTTGTGTACCATAGCAGAAATTAGCTCATCAAATGTGTTGTGTTTGGTAGAGACTAAAGGCTATTAGAAGCATCATGTCACTTCTTCATCAACTTACCAAATTGTTGCCTGACTGGCATTTCCTGATTACACACTATCTTCTTTATACATTTTCTCACACTTCAGTAACCAGCTCTGTCAGAAAATGACGGCATCTTTAAATTAACATCCATCCATCTTTAAATTACTTCCATTCATAACTCCTTTGAGCCAGAGCCAAATTAAATTCCAAGGAGCCTAGAAGGAGAAGAGCTTATAAAGAAAGTGAGAATTAATGTTGTTTAAATGCACAGTTTCCTAATATCTCAAAGTTCCCTTGCCAATCTTGCTTAGATGTTTACTGTTATTCTGCCAAGTTGCTGACAATTGTGACTTCTAAATTGATTTCATTGTTATAACAGTCAGATGAATGAAAATTAAATTTAATTACTATATAATCAGCACCACTATCGGAAATAATGGAGTCTCCTTTCCCTCAGTATATACTTTATACCATGCCTCAATTAATGATATTTGCAGGCAGGATGGAAGTTTCCTTCAGTCTGTTCAGAAAGCAGTGCAGTTTTTAGCACTGGATGACAGGAAGGGGTCTGAGATGTTTGTAAAAATTCAATCCTTATGGAGCACTGGGTTCAATGTCTTGCTCATGGAGGAGAAACATCAGAGAGCTGTCCCCATGGCACCTACACTGCCACCATTGCCTAAGACAAGGCCATGGACAGGGTGGGAGCTTTCCCTTCACTGGACACCCCACCCTCTTTGTTGTTGTTGTTGTTGTTCTGTGAGATGGCTTTCTCTTCTCCCTCCAAAATGTGGGCTGGCAATGCACTGCTGACTACCCTAATAATACTCAAAAATAAAGGGACTACCAACTTGTGACTCATGGGTCGTATGTGTCCTTTGCTCTGTATGGAGTGAATGAAAACATTTAACATTAACTTTTATAAATATTTTTCTACTGTTTACAGTCCTCTTCCCAGTAAAATCCTTCTGACTCTGTTAAATCTACTAACCATGCCAAAATTCACTTTGATATCTATAATTTCCTCTGGTTTTAATACTTTATCTTCTCTCAATTTCTGAGTGACAAGAGTCTCCACAATATGTCCTGCCCTGAAAAACTACTTAAATAGCTTTAAGTAGACTTTACAGCTATTGTGTTGTTACCCAGCCCCTCCTACTCCTTACTTTTGGAAGATGTAACTTATATTGCTCCTTCTGAATTATTTTTTTTTAATTAATAAATCCAGTTCAGTCAGGGTAAGATTTCATCAAAATATGTTTTTCAGCATTAGAATCTGAGTTGTGGTAAGTACACCTGTGTATAATAAACCCAACTCAACAGGGATGAATCTTCATACCTTTCAAGTCCTGTCCCTAAGTATCTTACTTGACCCACAGAATATACATACATTTATATATTTGTATTTAAGTTGTGCTGTACTCATAATCACTTACAAAACAGAATAGGATAACCTTATAAACTGTGTTCAGTGACGTTTTGCCTAGATATGAAAAATAACATCAAAGGAACCTGACTGAATATAGACAGACAAGACATCTATGTAACCAGAAATTCATTGTATTTTTTTACACCATTGCATTTGACTAACTGTGTCTCTCTATTAGTGTAGGATAGAAGTACACTCTTTGGAAAAAGAGAGGGATTGACAGAACAGGTTTCTCAGGGAATTTGCACTGTATTCTCCCCTTTGCAAGGATCCAGCAATCTGATATTCAAAAATTACTCCAAAAGTGGTGCTTCAGACCTAGAAGTAAGCTTTTCCCTCCAGGTCTGCTCCCTCCAATAAAGTGCACTGCCAGTTTGGTCCCTGTTCTCTGTTTTCTGTGAGAAACTGCATTGTGCTCTTAATTGCACACCCAAAATCAGATTACTTTCACTGTCTTCTTAATTTCTTCTCCTGTGCAGAATAGAATATTTCAGTAATGGATATAATTCACTTGCTGATGGCAAATTAGCAATGAGAAATATTGCTCCAAAGAGGCTTTTCATATTGTTTGAAGAGAAAAATATTCTTCATCTTTAGATTTTCTCTATTTCAACAGAGTATCAAGGGTCACAAAAACAATCACTCAAACCCACAGAATACTAATTTTATCACAAGATATGTCAAATAGCTAGCAATAAGAAGCTGCTCTTTTTCTATATCATACCTCAAAAGTGAAAGAATAAGTAGGCCTTCTCTTAGAAGAAAGGGCAAATTTCATATTGTGAAAAATATATTTTCATTTCCACCACAAATGAAAAGTTTGATATTTTTCATTTTTGTCTGTCACTTTGAGCACTTTAAAAAATGTGGTAACAATCACATGCTGCTTGTAGAGTACGGAAAACACAGGATATTTCTAGTAGGTGAAAATAACATGTTTTATTCAGCCACTTTGAGGCCCTTAGGGTGACATGCATTAAAAAAAATAGTGTTCTGTGTTAGCACCTGAGTGAGAGGAAGAGGGAAATATAATGGAATATTAGATTAAATATTGTTTAAATAATTTTGCATCAGTATGCTTCTTGTTTAAAAAATAATAATGCCATCATCTCATGCTATTCAGAATTTAAAGAAAGAAAATATATTTGATTGCAGTGTGCCAGCTTCATAATCAATGATACCGTTTATTTAAACGGTGCTTGCTCACTTCTGAAACACCTTAGGCTGTCAAAATCTTATACTCTGCAGTACAATCAAAGCTCCCGCATTTCAGGAGGGAGGACAGAAGAATAACCAGACTCAGTTCCTTTGTTCCTAACCAGCCTTGGTTGCTAATCAATTTTTGTCATCCTCTGAATGTGTAATTATGGTGTTGCTTTCAGACTGCAATAGAATACCAGGTTTACATATCACAGGGAGAGATAAACAAGTACTCAGTGCAATTTGAAAGGTTTTGACCTTTAAAAGCTGTTAATCTACATGTGAATTATAATTAATCAATTAAAAGCGATTCAGTCTAGTACCAACATAATTAGATATAATTTTACTGCTGAGTAAGCCATGATAACCCCATACAAATGAACAGAGAGTCCAGTGCTCCCTTATATTTTCAAATATAGCAGCTCTGCAGTTTTAGCAAAAATATGTGTGTTTCCCAAGAGGGATTTTTATGGCTTTGGATAGCAGAAGCGTTGGATAGCTAAACTGTGTTCCAGGTTCAGTTCTGTGGAATAGCGTTTGGAAAACTTTTCTTACTTTACATACTGTCTTTAAATATTCTCCCTAAGAAAGAAGGGAAGGAGGAAATTATGATCCAAGACACAGCAATTAATGAAAGGAAGTGTTTGCTGATGACTGTTTGCTGAAGTCTTTGAGGCCAAATTCAGGGATAAAACAGTAAACAAAAACCACATAATGTGTGTTGTATTTAACCACCATAGCTAATAGCCCTCAACCTAAACCCAATGGGAATATACAGTGATTAGAGACACCTGCAGGTTAATAATTGGAGACATCTAAGCACAGAGGCAATTAATATAGGAAAAATCTCCTGAGGTTGGAAAGGCAACACTGTTTAAATAAATAAATAAATGCGTATGTACGCATACATAAAAGGGAATGCTTCCAATTCCTCTGAATTGCCCAGTTTTCTAGAGGGACCTACAAAGTCATCACTAAGGCATCCTTCAATGTCAATAGGAGTCTTGTCCCAGAAAAATGGCTGGAATAAAGTTTTTGATCTGTTTTCAAAATTTTAGTAGCCTGAAAAATTAGTGTGTTTGATTTGGACACGTATTTTGGAATGGTTTGAAATTTGGTTTTGGAAGGTACTGTTATGGATCCCCGATTTGAAGCTTCCCTGTGGAAACTTCACATCAGTTTTAGAGGAATTTTTATGCCTTGCTACATAGCATAACAAATATATGCAAAATTCAAACATGGGAGGGACTATTGAAGAACAGTCTTACAAGCCTGAATCCGCAGAAATATCAGTGGTCAGAGATTACTCTCTTACTGGGAGGGTTAAGTGCTGTTGAAGCTTAACCATATAGAATAAAAGGAAGGAGCTTCAGGGGTCCTATATGGTGGCCACTGTAACACTATACTGTCCTGCTGTATTCTCAAAACTATAATTCCTTTTCTAGCAGTTTGAACACAAACACTCATTAAAAGGAAAAGATGTGATATTTGAAACTTTAGAAGCAGCCTGAACTCTGGTTTTAATAAATAAATTTAACATAGTTGGCATTTTAAAAATTACGTGTTAGCCAGAAGAGACAATTTTTTTTTCCTGGATATTTTCGATCTTTCAGGTGAAATTTCTCTCCCAGCTATCCATGATGCACCTAATGTTTCACTATTCATTTTCTCTTCAAAGCCTGCTGTTAAAGAAGATGTTTCAAGGGTAAGTAGCAAAGGCTAATGTATTCCTCAGCAAAATGGAAAAATGATAAAGTGAAAAAATACATTAAAGGACATTAAAGGATAACTCCAACCATGTGACCCGGTCATAAAAAACATTTTTGTTCAAAAAAAATAAAAAACATAAAAAACATTATAGAGATAGAAGGGCATGAATTATTTATAGGCATAAAGGTCCCTGGGAAAAATACAAAATTTGCCCTTAAATGCTTCAGTTTAAGAACTATTCCTGTTGCTTTTCCTTGACTTCTAATGAATAAATAACTTGCTTCAATCTTCCTGTGTATTCACATCCCTCAGCTGATTTTGACCTGAAAACAGGCATCCAAGTTACCTAATACTTCTCCAATTTTCTGGTCAGAAAAAGACTGTACAGTGCATACATATTTGGGGGCCGAACAGAGTCTGAATTTATAAGTGAACCATATTAACACTGTAAAAAAAAAGGAAAAAGAAACCTTGCAACCAATCCCGAAGAAAACAAAACACAATGTAACCAGTGATTTCTTCTACCAACATGGGGCATTTTCGCCCCACTCTCTTCTTGGTGGGAAGGATTGAGGAGACCTCCTTCTCCTCTTTCCCTTTCCACATGCAGCCCTAAGGCAGCAAGACTACAACCTCAGGCACATCAGATACCCTGCCCACATGCTGGCCAGTACTTCAGGTCCAAAATAAATCAGAATAAAGGCACAGAACAGATGCAAAGAATACACTTTTACAAAGCAGTAAGAATGTCTTCCTGAACTGCCAGGCCACATGCATCTCTCTTGCTTCTTACAAAATATGCCACAGCAACCTGCATTCTCCCAACTCGATGTATATTTTCTTGATTAAGACTAAAATGAATCTAATTGGAAACATACTCTAAAATACTGGAAAGAAGGGAGGAGACTTGCTTCCAGCTTTCAATTTAATCCTGTTAGCTGACAGTAAACCTATTCCAGCTTTCTTGCACTAAATTTCCAGAACATTTTAGCTAACACTTTCTAGCATGATGACATGTTCAAATATAATCAGGATGTGGCAGAGAGGTCTCTCTAAGAAGAAGGACAAGTCATTTTTTTCACATAAATTGCTCATTTTTGTTCTTCCTTTGTCAGATTAAGTGGGCCACACTGAATTTAATGGAGAAGATAAGCTATTATTACATTGTGTTCCAAAATCTTCAGAGAAATACCAGAGATAATTGCCTTTAATGTTAATTTAATAAGCAACATTCTTGCATGCAATATATCTGCATTGTGTATTCCAGTGTGGAATTACTTATTCCAGGAGTAATTTTTGTGTTTACAGAAAGAAAAAATATAAGCATCATAATTTACATATAAATGTCCCCCAGTGCAAGTATATTCCATGTAAAACTAACTTATAAACAAATGGAAAAAGGACATATGAATTCACCCAGAGACACTCAAGATGTGTAACAGAAATGGCAGTTAAAGACCTGTCTCTATTGTTCCCTAAATGTCCTCTTGCTAAAAAAAAATTTCTCCACGGATTTATTCTTGGTGCTTCTTAGTAAATAATATAATTCTTATTTACAGTGGCGTGCAATCTAAATCAAGGTAAACTCAAAAGAGCTTCAAGACCTCCCAACAGGTGTTTAACAAACAGAGAAGCAATAGTTTAGTAAAAAAAAAAAAAAAAGTCGCAATTTTTTTGTTACCTGGTCTATAAACTTTTAGGGTTTGTACAGGAAAATGTAATCCTTGCTGAAATGTAGATGTTACTAAGAAAGTAAAGCACTACAGATATATGCCTACCTAATAAATTTGTGTGAATAATATCACACAGAAGGTAGGAAAGATCTCCTGAATCCTGAAATCTGACTTGTATTAGGGTCATGAGGTTGGAGCAAGTTAACAGAGGCCGGTGGCCTGTGTAAGTGCTTTCACATGCCTTCTCATTTTGCCGAAAGGATTGAAGGATAGAAAATGACGTGGTGAAATTAGTGGGGGTGGGATTTTTTCTCTTACCTCTCTCAGGGATGAGGGATGGTTACAGTCTGTAGCAGAGATTTTTCCAGTCTCTGTTGAGCACTGCCATTTAGCTTTCTTTAAAAACACAAAGGGCTACATGGTAAAAATTGCCCTGTGCAGTGGTGGAATTTTGAAATTTTCCAGCAAATGTTTTTATATGTTTATTTTCCCAAAAACTTTAGTACCTAAGTTCTTTATTTCTGTGCCTCTTAAAATCATAACCTGATGAGAAGTTGAGTTATGGGTGACAAGTGACGACTAACTGGTTTATTCAGGACCGCACACTGAACAAGATCTGCATGGGGCATTAGTCCTCAGCCCAAGGTAGCACTATAATGCTAGGACTTTCCTTTAACTTTGGGGTAAATGTAACACAGAAACATTAAAAATGTAAAAGGCATCTGGATGGTTTCTCAAAGAAAACCTCTAAGAAGCTGCTTATCTCAGTGATTTGATTGGGAAACACTCGCGCTTCTCAAGCTCGCTATCTCTGATTTATTTGTTTTCATGTTACCAATAGGATATTGTTTCATGCAGTACATTGTTTAAGAATGGCATGAATGCTGGTGGGGTAATTTATGGGGCCCAAGAGATTCAAAGAAGACTCCTCTGCTTTTTCAAGAATTCTCACTATCATTGCCACCAGTATTAATTGCATTGTATGTACATCTCTGAGATCACTTCCTCAGGACCTCTTGCTTAGACTGAACCGTAAAGATCTCAATGAAAAGAATGGAAAAGTGCAGAGCCTCTGCCCTATGAGTGTCAATAAAAACCTAAGAGGAAGCTACCTCTCCCTTACAAGACTCCCACCGGCACAATCAGTAAAATAGGAGATAAGTACACCAGGTGAACTTTTAGACAGGCAACATAGCAGCCCACAAACAGGGAGAAATGATATTTTGAGCGCTACACTTGACTAGCCAAAACTTAATTAAACAGCAGGTGTTAGGCAGAGACTATCTCTGCCTAACAGTAGTTCATGTGCCATTTTACTGTGTCTCTACCCTAAGTATTTTTCACTGATGTACTATACACATTAACAGAGGAAACATTGAACCATTAAACCTCTCTTGCTCTGTACAAAGGATATACAGACACCTGCCTTAGTGTTTTAACATGGCTTTGTTTTGCTGCCCTATGTCAAGTCCAACTTGAACAAACAAACAAATATAACAAATTTGCAAAGTGATCTAACATTATTGGACATTTAACAAAGTAATAGCCATCACTATAGCCTATTTTTACCAAGAATACGAAATCTATAAGGAGATTATAAACCAGACATCTTAAACTTGGAAGAATAAAATACTGATTACTGATAACAGTATCTGGGGTTAGGGCTTTAGAAATGAAAGTTTATAGAGCCCTAGAAACTGATGTTGGCAAGAAAAATAATTTCAGAGTATGCATATCTGTTTGGATAACATATATTTCTCAATAAGCCAGTATCATAGGTCTCTAGAGAATGGATACAAATTATAAAGTAATCTTTGTTACACATTTTCTCTTCCAACTGAAAACTACAGGATGGTTTAATAAAGTAGAAATACTTAACTATTTCTTGAAGCCCAACTGCATTCTTTTGGTTCAAATCTGAACTTTTGTAGCTTGCAGCAAGTCCTCAAGAAAAGTGAAATATTTATAAAATGTTTTTCCTTGTCCTGGGAGACAAAAATTTAGTCTCAGGAGAAGCTTAGCATTTATTAAGTAAGCCATCACCAAGGGACTTTAATTAGCCTTTGTAATGCTTAATGTGGACCACAAGAGATCTTTGTCTAATACTGCACTCCTGTAAGCATTTTCTGGATGTTTGAGATGCTTCTACAGCTTGTCAGGTCTATACTAACGAAGGATGGCAATGACATGGTAATATTAATATAATATGCCATGGTGATGTATAGTGCACTTTGGTGTTTCTCACTTTAATATCAAAGGGAACACACTTCTGAAGCAGTAAAGATCTCAAACCTACTTGTCTGCTGTAATTACTGTAAGGTATGGAGATGGTACACTTTGGCAAACAGTCAAGAAAGGAAATAGAATAGAGAA
Source organism: Rhinoptilus africanus (assembly GCA_013400135.1). Classification (NCBI taxonomy): domain Eukaryota; kingdom Metazoa; phylum Chordata; class Aves; order Charadriiformes; family Glareolidae; genus Rhinoptilus; species Rhinoptilus africanus. The sequence continues at coordinate 51,872 of VXBO01004480.1, read as the reverse complement.
AATCTGGAAAGACAAAGTTAATATATTTTTAAATATGTCAAATATTTTCTCTGACTTTTGTGATTTAGAATTTTGAATGTCATTATATTTGTGTAGCCAGCAATGTATGCTGAATGCTGGAAGTAAAACCAGGTTGCGGCCATAAAGTGAATGGATATATTTATGACTTAAGGTTGCTCCAGTGTATTATTTACATGGTGTTCTCGGAGCAGAAATGTTGGTCATTTATAAACCCATGGAATAACCTGCATGCTAATTTTGTAAGCAATCTGTTAATCTGCACCTTCAATCTGCTGAAAAAAAATTACAAAGCTTTTATTGCTTTGTTGGCTGCTGGTAGGGATGCAATGCTTATGATAAAAATATTAAAGTATTACTACAATCTTGCTACCTAGAATGAAAGCTTGAAACTCAGTTATTAAACAATTAACTTTAAAAGTGTAATCACAGAATGCTAGAAAGGTTTAATTTGGAAGGCACTTTAAAGATTGACTGGTTCCAAGCCCCCCTGCCATGGGCAGGGACACGTCCCACTAGACCAGGCTGCTCAAAGCCCCATCCAGCCTGGCCTAGAACACTTCCAAGGATGAGGCATCCACAACTTCCCTGGGCAACCTGTTCCAGTGCCTCACCGTCCTCAGAGGAAAGAATTTCTTCCTAATATCTAAGACAAACCAACCCTCTTTAAATTTGAAGCCATTACTCCTAGCCGTATCACTACATGCCCTTGTAAAAAGTCCCTCTCCAGCTTTTCTGTAGGCCTCCTTCAGATACTTTAAGGCTATGAAGTCTACCTGTAGTCTTTTCCAGGCTGAACCACCCCAACTCTCTCAGCCTGTCCTCACAGGAGAGGTGCTCCAGTCCTTTGATCATCTTTGTGGCCCTCCTCTGGACCCGCTCCAACAGGTCCATGTCCTTCTTATGCTAAGGACTACAGAGCTGGAGGCAGTACTCCAGGTGGGGTCTCATGAGAGCAGACGGGCAGAATCACCTCCCTTGACCTGCTGTCCACGCTTCTTTTGATGCAGCCTAGGATACCTTTGGCTTTCTGGGCTGAGACCTTGAATTAAAATGGGTAATGTTGAGCTTCTCATCAGAAAACAGCTCCTAGTCCTTCTCCTCAGGGCAATTTTGAAATAAGTTTGTCATTTTGAAAGCATATATCATATATCTTAAATGCAAGAAAACTACATGTTGTAATATTGGAATTTACCTTTCATGTACCCATCATGGCTCACCAAGAAGTTGAAAGTCCACCTTTGTAATAAGAACAAATCTCTGTGTATCCATTTTTCTGTAATAAATATGCTCATACTGAGGTTCTTACACATAGTAATTATACCTGGCTTCGCTTTCATCTCACTAATCTCTTAAAATCTAATGTTTCAAAACTCAAGGCTATTGTCCAGTTACATTCTTTACATATAGAATATCTGTAAAATCAACTTGTATTTTCTTTTTGTGCAGACTATTTGTCAAATAAAAAAGAGAAAATATTGTTGAGATTTTTTTTTTTTTTTAGTGTTATTTGTATCAGTCCTGGGAGTCACTCTGTGTTTCATAGGAGTATTTAGCACTCCTGTCAAAATACACATATATCTCTTAGACCTCAACTCTAATCAGTTTTGTCCAAAACACGAGTTGAGCTCTGCTTTCACATGTTATAATGGAAAATGACTGTGAGATATCTCATGTCACTACTCAGAAACATTTTCACTGGAAGAGATTATCAGCACTGGGATAACAGAAGCAATTCCAAGTAATACATCTGACAAAATGCAATTAAGTAAACCAAGTTAAGAACCAAATATTTATTGAAAACTGTATATGATCAATCCATATAGGTAATTATTACAACAATATAATCTTCATATACTGAATGGAATTCCACAAAATCAAAACTAAACATATTTTGTCAGGTAATACTAAGATCAAATTGATTTTATCAAACGTGAATCTTTTATCAAGATTTGTTCTATCAATGATGCATAGCAATGCCTTAAAAAAAAAATATCTCTGTCACTGGCTCATACTGCATAGTGACTCCTTCACTTTCAGATTTTCAGTGCTGGAAATATTTGCTGTTAGCTGAAACTTTGACTATACCATTTGTCTTTTTGAATCCTGTCTCCAGTTACCACTATTTCCTGGGTACATGTGGCATGTCCAGCCTTCTGGATCCCTGTCCTTCTATGGCTGTTTTCTGAGATTTCTTTGCTATTCTCATCTACATTGACCTAAATCCAAAATCATAATCTCTTACAGATACCTAATGGAAACTTCTGTGAAACTAAAGGGATGATAGCCTTGAAAAGGGAAGGAAAGGACAGGTAGCAAGCATAAAGTTGAATACCTAAAGATGCCCATATAGACATACACCATTTCTCCAGAACACAAGAACCTTTGCCTAGGAGATCAAAATAAAGTAGTCAAATAAAGTACCGTAAAGACTTAAAAGCTGCTGACTTGTCACTGTCTTGGTTAATTAGTTATGGAAAACAGCTGAAACTGAAAAGGTAATTCTTTCCAGTAATCAAATGTATAACGATTATAAAAAAGTGTGTAAGGTTTGATAAAACAAGGTATTACATTAATTACCTTATTACATATTACATTAATTTGTGGAACGTCCCACCTCTCTCAGACCCTAACTCGAATTACAATATAAGCTTTTGGGATGTGAGATAATCTATTATTACTGTAAGTCTGAATGTTTGAGTGAGATGTTGGGACCTAAGACAAGGAGGAGCAGCAGACCTGCACAGCTTTAGTAACTGCTGGTTGAGTGCCATAGTGATGGTGGAAGTACTTGCTTAAATTGCTGCACAACTGTGGAACTGAATAGTTAAATAGTTTCACAATTTGTTTGTAGTTTGTGGTATAAAATATATTTGCTAATTCTCTGATCCAGAATTTTTCCAAGTCCCTAGACTTAGCCCATTAGAGACAGTCTAATTGAGAGACTATGAACAAAAGCTAACAGAAAATACCAAAGACCCTACTGACGTTACTGCTCTTCAAATTGGGCTATGAGAGTACATCTGCTTTCATTTAACATCAGGCTGAAGTGTGATAAAGAGAAAGATATTATCTTTCACGTTTGTTTTTCTGAAATCCAATATTTGAATTTTTTTTGTGTGGTTATTTTAACCTTTAAAGCTTTTTGTATATGGTTACTTTAGTAAAGGCAGGCTGCCTTAACACATATGCAGTTGATGAAACTATTGGAAAACAAAGCTCAAGAAAGGTGTCCTGGATACCATCAGAAAAAAATCAACATTATTTTTATTTCAGTGTTCATATTTTAAGTGAGGTATGGGGGAGAAGCAAATTACTTAGTCTATGTCAAGAAAAAAATCCAGTAGCATTATAGGTTAAGAAGTCTGCAAAGAATGAATACTGAAGCTCAACTCATTACCTCCCAGAGCTTTAAAACCTTGAAGTAACTCACTATGAACATCTAGGAAAAAAACCTGGTCTGAAGCTCAGATGAGGGCATCCATGAACTCTTTAACCTGATTAGAGCTTTAAAATCTGTTTTAGGGCTTAGAGCTTTAACATCTGCTTATGTATCTTATGGGGACATTTTATTATAAATCAATGCCCAGCAAGTATATAATACAGCATTCAAATATGTAAACGGATATGTACTGGCTCAAGAGGAACAGAGCTGAGCATACATGAAACTAGAAAAGCACAGGGGCAGATTTTATCTGAATTCCTTGCTTGGATTAGAGACTACCTTTTGTCTACACATTACATGCTACCATAGTTGTACTTCAAGGAGAGTCAACTAAGATGAAGTATAAGATAATGAAGCATAGATTTTTTTTTTATTAAATAGATAATATTATTCAAATGCAATTTTTTATGATTGTTCAGCAGCAGCTTTTAATTTGTAGAGAAAGAGTGCTGGAATGATGGATTAAAGGAAGCAAAGGGAACACAGTTCACAAAGAAACAAGTTGTTAATGAGATGTTACTCTAGCTACATAGTTGAGGTCATTTAAGTCATCCTTTCTTGTAAAACCAGTAGGAATGGCTGAGTGATTAACTCATTTGCTAAATGACTGAGCTAGATCAGACTCTTGAGAAATGCATGGGATGAAGAGTAGTTGTTCAGATGTGCAGGTGCTACTACTCAGTTTCTGGAAATTATCCTCTTCTGGCAGCTATTTAATTCAATCTAATTACATATGCAAAATTCTGTCGCTTTTCTGATACATTACTCATTTTCCAAAGTATACTGCTGTAAGTGTTATACTACATGTATGCCCCAAATACCTGTTGAACAGAAATAGGTTAAACTTATAAAGGAAATGTAGCATATAGTTCAAAACAATGATCTTGAAGATGCACTTTTGCAAATACTCAAAGTAAAATGTCAGCAGTTATTTCAAATCAATTTTAATGAAAGCCTATTTCTGTTTACAACATTGTATTAATATTTTCTTGAACTTTCTGATAAAAGTCTATTGGATATTTATTTTCCTAAAAGCTATTGGTCAGTTTTGGATATAATACAGTTTAAGTAGCTAAAAAGTAATGCATGATACAGTAACTGTTAAAGGTCAACTGAATGTACTCAAAGATGACGAGCAGTAGACTTATTGTGCTGGAATGAGAGATATGTTAGATCACCCAGGTCATCTTTCTGACAAAACAGAGTTGTTTCTTGGAGTTTAATTTCTCATGATTTCTTCAGTTCAAGGACTTGTGAAGGAAGGTATCTGAACATACATTTTATACTACAATCTAAACCCAATATTATTGGCTGAACTTTTCGCTAGATATTTACAGTTTGAAATGTTGTTATGGTCTGAAAATCACCATAGCTGCTTACAACTGATTATTCACCTATTAAATTTAAAATATTATTAGAAGGTTGGAGTAAACCAGAGGAAAGCCTATTTTCTACATTTTGTTTTCTTACATTATTCTTTTAAGCATCTTAAGTCTTCTAATTCAAAAAAGTGATATTGGGTTTAAAAAGCCTCTTTTCTTTCAGATTCAGGTTCAAATATGACTGCTTCTAGAGTTGTCATAGTTGCTCCAGCTCTCCCAACCATGATTTCTAAAGATGCATAGACACTAGAGGAAAGAGGATATTTACTACTACTTTTGCTGCTATTGCAAAACAATGTTCCATGGTAATATTCAAACTGGACTTTTACTGGTTTGAAAATCACAAATGAGCATCTCAAATTAACAGCATCAGGAAGACAGCACATCATGAATACTTCTTTCACTCACTGAAGTCCTTTTGTTCACTAGGAAAACTAGTGCATAAAACCAGGATGTAATTAAAATAAAATCCGTCTGAACCTATATTAATATAAACCTTGTTAAACATCTACAGATTGTAGTAGTGAGCTGTCTGTGACAAATTTATAACCATGCCACTTTGGAAAAAATCATTCACTATTAAATGGAAGAGAGTGTGGTGACTAATGGGGTTCATACTAAATCTGCACTGCTTGTTCTGGATGGTTGAAATCAAAAGAACACTTTTCACCACTTGGAGTCTGGATGTGCTTTGAAAACCCTAGACTTCCCTCTCTTTGATCCAATGAAATGAAGTGAAACATGTAGCCTCTAGGCAGTTTTTAGGTACTGAAAGATCAAATAGATGCTATTACAGTGCAATTTGCTTGGTGAAGCGTAACAGAACGGATCTGCTCAAAAGTTACTGTGTAGTTTGCAGACCACATAGAAGAGAAAAAAGTAGAAAAACTGACATTATAGTACATCTGTAGTGCACTGATAAGTTTCAAGACCTGTACATTTGACTAAGAAACTTCTCTGGGATTAGATCTAGCCTTGCACTGTGCATAATGCTTCCTTGGGTTTGACTCAAAATGTTTTGTTTGTTTGTTAATGAGTTGCGTTGTGGTTTTTTTTAAAGGAGTAGATTTGTTTAAATTGTTCCTCAGAGTAGAATCATATGTTCAATCTATACCTTATTCTGATTAATAAACAAGTTCTGTCTTCTGTGCATGTATTCCTTATGGATTAAGTATTTTCATGACTTTGCTGTCTCTTGTCTGATTTAATTTTTGTCTCATCTCTAATTTCCTAGCGTTTTGCTACTCTAGATGGATAATCATTCAATAAGCTTTTAAGATTCACAGACATTTTCTTGAATGAAAAGGCAGAGTTCTTAGTAGTTACGCAAGAGAAAAAACCCTAGAAACTTATTTATACAAATATTCCCTCATCATACCTTGTGTTTGCTATGCTCCGATTATTTTGTTACAGAAAAATGGAGTGAATATAAGACTAGCAATCAAGAGTGGCATCCCAACTTTCCATATAAGAGTTTGATACACGACAAAAGAGCTTCAGTTAGAATTCGTTTAATTTGACACTCCTTGCAAGTTTGAATTGGATATTACACAATTTTTCCTTGGTCTCCTGTAGAAGTTTTTTTGTTCTATACATGATAATTTGAATAGTTCTAAGAAATCATGCTTAATTAAATGTAGTTAGCACTGTCTTTCTTGGCCTTTGCCTCTTTAAATGTGCAGCCCACCCATACTCTACATTATAGGACAACTTGTGCCGTTATTACGAGTCAGTACACTTCCCCAAAATTTGCACTTAAGTGATGCACTTAACTCTTCCTCTATAACTAATCCCTGCCTTTCCTTTAGAACTGATTGCAAATAAACAACCAATGAGTGTGGTACAGGGAAATTTAATAACATCGAAACTATTATTTTCATGCTAAGAACTGTATTTTGTAAAGGACAAAGTGGCCTCAAATCAACTATTACATTGCGATATAGAAAGCATGAATTTGGTCCATTGTTCCTGAAAAAATGAATGACTCGTCAAATTAGTGGTACAGTTCTGCTTTTATAAGGTTAATGTGAGAGTCAACAAAATATTCTTTAATTCTATAGAAAATATTGATATATGAGGAGGTATTCTATGAGTCTCAGGAAATAACTTTTAATTGGGTCTTCTAGAGAGAACAAAGACATTGAAAAACAGATCTGAGATTCTCATACGGTGCTTGGAAAAACAGAACTAATTGCCAGCACACCTTGACCCAAACCTTTTTCCAAGCAAAATTGGCACTCCTTTTGTTCGTGACTACTTAAAACCAAAATTCCATCTTGCTGATGGTAAAAACACAATTTCAAAAAACCCAACAACTTGAGAGCAATCTTATTTCACTAAGATAACACAGAACTCCAATTGCCTTTCAAAGCTGTATGGAAATAACAAAGATCATATCCCTCCTCAAATATCACTTTCCATCACAATCTATTCACACACCTCAGACCAGCATACAGTGTTCAGTTGGGATCAAATGACATTTATTAGTAAATTACCAATCAAATCAAATGACATAATTAGTAAATTACCTTAGAACCTTGAAACCTTTGTAATTCAGATAAACTATTCCTAAACATCTTGACTTTTGCAATGATTCTGGGCATTTGTATATAAATAGTATTGCTGGATACCTGATCAATCAAGAAAGATTCACTAACTCAGATACTACTGTGAGTTATTTTCCAGTAGCCCTGTATTTCCAGTTCTGTATAAGACACTTTTCCCACATTATGCATAAGCAGAATTGCATATTTTGCATTCATCCATAAACCTGTTTCTAGAAAACACATTGTTATTCTTCATGATTGAAACCTAAAATAAAATCCATACATATGTGTGTGTTCACAGTCAAGTTATGCAAAGCTGCTAAGTACTAATGCAACATCAACTGGATTGATTTGATTTCTACCTTAAGAGTGGCAGAGCACTGGAACAGGCTGCCCAGGGAGGTGGTGGAGTCTCCGTCTCTGGAGACATTCAAAACCCGCCTGGATGGGTTCCTGTGCAACCTGCTCTAAGGTGGCCCTGCTCTGGCAGGGGGGTTGGACTAGATGATCTCCTGAGGTCCCTTCCAACCCTATGATTCTGTGATTCTGTGATTTGCTTCTTTCTGGAGCTGGAAGCTTTGAATCACATTTCCTATTTTCTTGAATGTAGTTTTGATTTTACAAATCTAATTTTAGATCTAATTTTCAGCTATGCCTAAGTGACCCGGTAGCTGTAATGCTGTTTTTAAAACTAAGTCTTCAAAACAGCTAACGAGTAACAGTAGTTTCATTCACTAGCTGCCAGATTCTTCAAGTTGACGAGGACTGACAGTGATACAGAAAAAACCATTTTTTAAAATTAGATTTCAAGCTTATGTAAATCTAAGATAAGTGTTGTTTTATCTTACTTATATGGTGTTAAAGCCAATAAATTATTCATAATCTCTAAATTGCCTGTGACTGGTAAATTCTGAGATTTGTCTGGTGATACTTAAATATTCAAGGTGTAAGTCAAGTCAAACCTCTTTAACAGTTGGAAGACTTCCTTGAAAGGTACAATTGTTACTTGCATTGCATCAGCTTCAGAGGAAAAAATTTTCCATGGTTTTGCAATAAAAGCTCACAACCGAAGATCTCAGACCACCAGACATATCTACTGTAGATGGTACTGTTACCATTAAAAGACTAATTTGTACCCTTCATTTTCATCAGTGATGTAAATCCTATGGCCAGGGCTACACAATGCTTTCTCTGTGAGGAACTAAACCACAGTCAAAACCACTTAAATGCTTACAAACTCTTTCACTCATGTGTGTTGAAGCATTCATTTTGATCTTATCTCTCCATAGATTAATGGCAGTATACATTTTTATGGCTATTTTACATGACTGCTTGAAGAAAAACAGCACTAGAATATTTTTCTTGCCTACCTTTACAGTGACTTTGTTTTTCTTCCTAATTAAGAGAAAGTATGGAAGCTTAGATTTCCAGAGACATATACTAGAAGGTAGGTGTTCAAATATAATTTATTTCTATGGGATTTATGTATGCAATTTCCCTAAGATTCTCCCTTGAATCCTAGCCTAAAGTTTGATCTGGAAAAAAAAGTGGAAATGGCATTAGTGTGTAAACTAAGCAGAGAGGAAAGGCTGAAAAATTAAGATCCTTGCTTCCTTCTAAGTAAGCACAGATTGAAGATTGTTGCCAGGGGAAAAAACCGAACATACAAAGAAAAAAAGAAAAACTGAAAGAAACATTTTTCACACTCTTTTCTTTTCATAGGTGACTGAGCTCATAGAAAGAAGACTACTTAGCTGTAGAAAGCAAAACTACCATACTAGGTTTGTGGCATAATAAATTTTAAGGACAAAAGTGCTACTTCCTAAACACAGAAGCCAAAACAGTGGTTTATAAGGAGCTACTATAATCCCCTCACTTTTCTTCTGATGACTAAACAACAAAGCCAGTGGCGAATAAAAGCAACTGAGACAAACTAGAAATATTTGACTGCATCTCTTCTTTCCCCTTCTACGTTACAGATAAACAGTCAAATAGTTGGGTAAGTATTGTGACTGAACAGTAGGAGCTTTTGGCTTTAAAAGGCCCTAAGTATTTGCCAAATTTAGAAATAATATGAGAGTAAAAGTTTGTAGATCGCTTTTAATATGTAGTCAGGCATTTTATTTTATTTTTAAACCATCTGTTTCATGTATGCTTATATTCCAAATTAGTAGTTTGATGTAACCAATTACACTAACTTACTCAGCAGTACAATGCTGAGGTATCAATTAGAATACATTAGGAAATAAGAAGCATGTCTAAGTTTGCTCTCCTGCTAGAATCAAATAAAAATGTCAAAGTACTGCAATCAGACAGTTCAGATATGAATATTCATTGGCAACTGTTCGTGACAGATTTATGAATGCTTTCACCTACTGGTGGAAAAACATTAAGTTGCAAAATAAAGCTATTAAAGTAAGCGAAAAGAAAAAAAAAAGGATATACACAGATGGATGATGATCTTGGAATTATGCAATCTTGCGAGAAAAGAATGGTTTTATTTTTCATATTATGAAAACATTTGTTTTATATATGCAGATTGTCAAGGTCTTAGCACTTAACTCACTATCATCACAAAACATTTTCCAAACCATATTCCCGGTTTATGTGAAATGATGCACACAGCTATCTAATCACCACCTTGTGGCAGAAACACATGCAAGGGTAATTTTTTGAGGATTTTGACATTTATGCTGACTGCTATTTTCCTAAACTGTTTTAACAAAAGAGGAAATCTCCATTAAGAGAAGAGCATTTTGTCACCCAGGATAAAGGGTTTGATTATAAATATTCTAATAATAAAAATGTGTGGCACTGCTAGAGTGCTTTCAGCCTGAGGATCTGAAATTGCTTTTAATACATTAGGTCTCAAGATTTTTAAGAGGAAAACATTAGCCTCACTTTACAGATGGGGAAACTGATGAATACAGAAGATAACTGATTAGTTCTATTTAAAAACAAAACAAACCACACAGGTTAGAGGCAAATAAACTAATTCAGTATTTTATTGATGGATTAAACAATTTCTGTGAGCTAAAGTACTATTTTAATGGTTTATGCTGGAGAAGCACCATGATCTGAAGTTTGTTAAAAGGTTTGTAAAAAAACCTATGTGCTTGCTTTGCCATTTGCATCATAAGAGTCTTTGTTGTACATTCTTTGCATTGGTCTCTTGAATTTTGCAAATTGGACTCCATAGCTGTCATTTCCATTGCTTATTGCAAACGTAAGCAATGTGCCAAAATTCAGATTATTTAAATAAATTGATGCAAATTCAGGTTATTTTAGTAAGCTGATACAGGCAGTTAAACAAGTATTTGTATCAATATCTATAAATGTCATACTCACCTCAGTGGATTTATGTGTTACTATCTGACAAAGCTTCATAAAGATAAAATCAGAGGGAAACAAAGAAGAAGAGGTACAGAATCATAACAACAGTTCTTAATGACACAACAAAGGGGAATCTTCTAAACAGAGAATAACCCAGACTTACTGCAGTGGCAAGATTTATCCATCCCTGAAATAGAAATAAATTTGATAGTAAAAAAGGAATTAATTTAAACAAAAAAGAAGTTCAAGTGGATATCTTAACCAGAATTGTATCTGTGACTGGAAAAAAAAAAAAGAAAAAAAGAAGAAACATACAAACAGGGGCCAAATAGCTGAACAGGGGTGAAAAGAATGTAAGATTCACAAAGGAAGGTTTAATCTGGATAAATTTTCAGAAAATTTTTTTCTTGCTTCAAATATTTATCCATATCTGTGGGTGAAAAGAAAGACCACAGCGTCTTGAAGAAGCTCATTTTACTAAGATGTTCCATTATCTTGCTGGTCTTTTGTTCTCTGGGAGGAAAAGAAAACCAAACCAAACAACAAAAACTGTCAAAGAGAGTCAGACCAGACAAGTTAAGTTGCTTGGCTAACAGAGAAGGGATGCTGAAGTACATTTCTTCTTCCCCTAAATGATCTACTTACTCATTGGAAGAAAAAAAGAAAAAACCATTTACTTGAAAGATGTACTCAGATGGACTAAAAAGGAATCAAAATATGTTGCCCAGCTTTTAGGCTGTGGAAACTACATATGATCTTGAACAGTGTTCAAATAAGCCACATATGTTGTGATCTATAAGAACCCTTTGCATTTTTTGGCAATGAGAAATTTCAGCTGTCTCCTAAGGCTCTACCTTCCATAAAGTTTTTTTTCTCTAATCCCTTTTTGAGCCCATTAATACATTCATTGTCAACTACATCCTTCAGCAATAATTTACATAATTTAAGTAATAGAAGTAAGAAAAGGACTTCCTTCTGTTCCAAACATGCTACTTGGTAATTTAGCCAGGTGTCTCCAAGATGTCATGAACAAGATGAACTTATTATTCTGTACCTTTTCCCTACTGACTTTTCAAGCTGCTTTCTAAGAGGGACCCTTACTCCCAGGCAGCTTCCCACTGAAGTCAGAGAGGCTTCATATGGTCTCATCAGTCTGGTAACATACAGTAGTTTACAAGATTTGTAAATTACTGAAAATACAAACATCCTTGTAAAACTATATTTTTCATTCTGAGGAAGCCAGAAATAATCAAGAAACCATTGTAGAGGGCTGATATTTTCTTGGTTTCTTACATACAGGAATTTGAAGTAGTGTGTGTGTAAGACAGACAATTTTTTTATATTACTTGATAATGGTAAAAGAATATCTGTTCAGAAGAAGGAAGGAAAAAAAGTCTTTTTTTCTTGCCTTTCATGAACAAAATTTAAATGCAAGAGCCTGTACTGCATTCACAATGCGATTTTGCAGCAGTTGCTGAGTTTCTTTTGTTAACTATGTTTTGATTCTGAATGACCACTAATTTTCTACAATTTTTAAATTATATTTTGAGGAAACAACCAAAGACTTACATCATTTCATTCAGAGAAAAAAGATTTTGGTAAACTCATCTGATGGATCTCTCAGTCATAACTAGGTACCTATTACATATTTCCTTAGTAATAATTTGACCCACGTTATTTTCACTGTAATCTTTTCATTCTTAGGATTCCCATGTGTGACTGGTAAGCACTATTATATCTTCATTATCTGAATGGAAACTGACCAAATTCTGATGCCATTATAATCACTAGCAATATTTTCATTGACTTTAGGTTCTTGTTCTAATTATCTTTCCCATTATTATTCAAGACTGTCAAAAAAACAGAAATTAAACTCAATTCTTTCACATCCCAGTCTGTCTCCGCCACTCTCTAATAAAAATAATTAAATAAAAACCTCATATAAAGATTCATATAATGATCTGCAGTATAATTTCTCTCTCGCTGTGTTACATTTATTAAGAGAGAAGAGTTTATTAAAATAGCCAATCACTTTTAGCATGGAATGTGTTCTGTTTAAGTCATAGTGTAGAAGTTTGTAGATATTTAGGCCTTTTTGTTTAATTCAGATAAATGAACTTCAAAAGAATCTCACTATTAAGGCTTTTTTTTCTTAGTCTCTCCTGCCTTCTCACAAAATACACCTAACATCCACTTATCAGACTTAAAAAGAAACAGGATGCCATTCCTGGAATCTTTTTTCACAGCCAAAAAGCTATCATGCAGAGACACGTGGATAAAACATTACTACAGAGCAATATGGGGTGTAATTGTATGTATGCTGAAAGTGCTCATTTTCTAAACAAGCTATGTGAAAACAGCTCTGGCACATCTCATTAAAGGTCTATTTTCCATACCATTCACAGTCTTGATGATTTTCAGATGTATTATGCTATAGATGGATATGTGAATTAAAAAAATATGCTTGAAACAGTGCTGATTCAAGATATGATAAATCACTCACCTCTCCCAAATAAGTTAGTTGTCTAGTGATGAATAGCATTACAAACAAACAAAATCATATTTATTTCTATTACTTAGAACTGTTCCAGTTTGACAGCTATAACAACTCAAGAATTTCAAAGATAATGCTCTCATCATTTTCTACATCAACATTTTCTACAGTGGTTCCCAAAAGGAATTATTTTGATACTTCAGTGAGCCATGTTCTATGTCTTGTTTTTCACCAGGTTCCCTCTTCCTTTTCATCATGATCTGTGACAAAAATAATCCCCAGTAACAATTAGTCTGACCGCTTTGACCGCACGTGAGGGGCAGAGATTGGAGTACAGAGCCCATAAATTGTGCATGGTCCACATCAACATCCAGCATACGTAACTCAAACATTAAACCCTATTCCCACATTGAGGCAGCTGAAGGGGAATGGGTGGGCATGCTGCTCTTTTTTTTTTTTATGAGTGTACAGCCATTTTCCACAAAAAAAGGATGGAAAATGGATGAAAGGAAATTACCCAGCTTTCAATACTTTGCTTCCGAGAAGGGATTGTTAAAAAGGGAAAAGACAATGGGTTCAGATGAAAGCTTGCTAAATATTTCAGTGAAGAAATTAAACTGTGAATTGGTTTTTATAAAGTAAAATTATTTTTGACAAAAAATGTTTAAAGTGATGCTGAAAATGAATGAGATGATTTTCATTGAATTAAGTCTGAGGAAAAAACAGTAAACAAAACAGAATACAGTCTGTAGCAACTTCAGCACAGACAACTGAAGAACTGTTGAGTTTGAGTTTAACTTTCCACAAAAAAAGGATGGAAAATGGATGAAAGGAAATTACCCAGCTTTCAATACTTTGCTTCCGAGAAGGGATTGTTAAAAAGGGAAAAGACAATGGGTTCAGATGAAAGCTTGCTAAATATTTCAGTGAAGAAATTAAACTGTGAATTGGTTTTTATAAAGTAAAATTATTTTTGACAAAAAATGTTTAAAGTGATGCTGAAAATGAACGAGATTATTTTCATTGAATTAAGTCTGAGGAAAAAACAGTAAACAAAAACCCACAAATGACCACCAAGGGCTCAAAAGAAAAATTAGTTCTCAAGCAAACATCCTATTGATTCCATCACAAAAAGTCTAGATAAACTTGCCCTCACCCTTCTATTGACAGTAATAGTTTTACCTCATGAGTTGTCAGTTCCTCTATCATGCATATCCATATGGATAGAGGGATCATAGNTATAACCTACTTATATATACTGTGAAATAACTACAGCTCTTATGAAGTTTTTAAACCTGAAATTTATTTTCCACTTTTTTATTCATTTCTTTGGAAAAATAATTTAACATTCTTTTACTTCATGCCATTTCCCAAACCCACAAATGACCACCAAGGGCTCAAAAGAAAAATTAGTTCTCAAGCAAACATCCTATTGATTCCATCACAAAAAGTCTAGATAAACTTGCCCTCACCCTTCTATTGACAGTAATAGTTTTACCTCATGAGTTGTCAGTTCCTCTATCATGCATATCCATATGGATAGAGGGATCATAGGAAAGATTAAAAATCTTTTTCTTGACCTGACCAAGGGGGATTAGTTCTGAAATAGGAGGTCAAGCTTGAGGGTGTTCAGAGAAAGTGGCAGAAGTCTTATTTTGAGAGCTGTAGCAGAAATCAAATGAAGTAATTGTATTTTCACAGCTTTTTTAGAGGACCGAGTAGAAATAGCTTTTTATTGCTACATTTCGGTTAATGCTCATGTGTATAGAATAGAAATTAAAACAGTGCTACTATGTCAGCCTCTGCTTCATGTCTTGAAACTCAGTCTTAGTTGACTCATTTATGTAAGGACAATTCCAGGCTTGCAGAATATCAGGGAAACTTTGCATTCCAAGTGAAGCTTAATGAGGAATCCCCAGTGAATCTAAAGTCGCCAAAAGGTAATTGATGGTTAACTGTGAGAACTGATGTATTCTAGCCAGAAAACAGATGCTATATAGATAGCAGCTTCCTCATGTTGCTCTGCTAATGTTAGCTCTGATCTGGAGGAACAATTTCAGAGAAAGCAAAGATCAATTATTATAGTCATTTGCAGTCCTGACCTTCTAGTTTGAACTTTTGTTTATAGAATGGCTACTTGGAAACTGAAAATTTCTGCTCAAGTGAACATGAAAGCCTCTTGAACTGAGGGCACTTTCTTTCACTGTCCTCCTCCAGACTATAACCCAATTCCAGTAAACCTCGATGGGAACTGAGAATGGTCCAGATTGCAGGGCTGTCTTATTCCAGTGGTAAAACTACAGCCCTAATTTCTGCCTGAGCTGCCTGACTTAACAAAACGAAAATATAATTTAATTGGCAACTATATTCTACTTCAAAAGAATTGACCTTAAATGTAGTCCCTAACTCAAAGAATATTGTACTTCAGATCCACTGACTTTCTGTTGGTATTAGGAATAAGTAACCTAGGTATACACACCTTTCTCCAGCTTTTTTGGTAACCTTCCCAAATATTGTGATAGAGGTATTATCCCAAAATCTCCATTCATAATGGTTTGAAAATGTAATATTGGTAAAAACACCATAGTCAGAAAATTAGTTGATATCCCTGAGATTTAGAAGTTGTCTTCTACCCCATGGTTGTCTCAGCGACAGTCATTACAGGTAGATTAAGTATGCTATTTAAATCTGAAACAGCAAATTATTTTGATAATGGTATAAAAATGAAATAACAAAGCTCTTATTTTAATGGGCTGAAACTTATCCCTTCTTTCCTCTTCATTGTGGAGACTTTTGTGCTTTCTTTCATCCAGATCGCACCAATCCATTGCACACTGTGCTTGGGAGACAGGAGGAAATAACAGCTGGACTTTACCTCCTTAAGAAAAATACTGCTGCTGCTGGGCATTTTTTTTTCTATCACATCAAATATTTATATTGGTTCAACATAGCTGGACATCTAGGAAGAATGATGTTGCCTGATTGTTTCATGTTTACCACTCATATTGCTTTGACATATCTTGGCTTTTTGGCCTAATTTCATCCATCTTACTGTTCTTCATTTATTGTCTATGTGCATCTAAAAGTAAGTCTGGAGCATCTTGAGGTCATTAAAGAGTGTAAATCACAATGACAAATTTACATAATGTGTCAGTGTGTATCTGGAATGCCCTCATGGAAAAAAGCTTGCTAGAAAGCTCCAACGCCACCCACACTTTCTGCAAGTTTACTTCAAAAAGTCAAAGCGCATCACATTCTTACAAGTTCCTATGGTTGTAAAGCTTTCAGAAAGTTTGCATTGTGTTTTATTAATAATAAAATCGATCCATAGGTACACAATCATATTTATATCAAGTCAATTTTAGGATTTTAACATTACGAATTGATGTCACACCAACAGATGAAAAATTAATAAGCTCGTATCTTAGCTCAATAAAATAAGTGCATTAAAGAACCACTTGCTCACAGACTACTTTTGGTTAAAGGAAAATAGAAAAGCAGAATAGTCATTGAATAATGAGAACAGACTGTCTATATTCTTTCTATTCAGCTATAGCAGTTGATTTCAATTTGCTTTGTTTCCATGAGGAACTTAAATGGAAATTTATCTTCATGTTTTCTGAAAGCAAAAGCAAACTTATCCTTCCTTCCCTCAATTTCTCAATTTTCATTTATTTACAAAACGAGTGCCTTAGCATGTTGTCTTTATGGGCTTTTCCTTACTATAAAAAAAAAAAAGTGATTTTTTTTTCCCCCACAAGAAAACTACATTTTAAATGTAACTTATTTAGAAAGGGAAAAATTTCCTTGCAAGTTCAGAGCAACATGAAGGGAATCAAGGCAGAGAAAAGGAACAGTTGTTTGTGATGAATGATGACCTATTTCATTACACAAAAGAAGAAAGATTACCATGAAGGCAAGAATGCATGCAGAGATATGTTGGTCATCAAGGAAAGTATTTGCAGATGGAGGTAAAGTTGGGGAATATAAAGCATAGAGCAAAAGGCTCGAGGGAAATTGTTCTAAATGAACACATCCAGTGTCACTGTTATTTCTATAACAGCTAATCAGTGAAAGATAAATATATAAGCAGTGGAGAGCATTATTCTCTTCCCAAGGGTAGTGAAGACATCTGAGTATGATGCTATATATGCCTAGAAGTTCCCAAGGTAACTACAGATAAGAAACCTTTCTCTTGTGTGTCTCCTCCACAATTCAGATGCGTAAGTCTGATATTACTGTTTTATATTTTTTGCTAAAAACATATAGCTAAGTCTAGTCCATTTTGGGTGAATATTGAATTTTATAATGGGGAAAGAATAAAATAAATATTTGTTATTAGTTTTAAATTTTTTTTTTCCATTTTCTTGTAAGATACTTCACTGTATATAACTTCCATGTCAGAGGCAAAAGTATGGTAATCACATAGCCAAATGCAGCCCTTACACAATATCATAATAACTTCTTTCTAGATTGTAGTCAGTCCAAATATTTATCTGTTAAGCAATTGACCACGTGACTTTCTCAAGGCAGAAACACCACAGCAATGTTTCACTACTTGTTAATGTTACATGTGAGAGAATTTTAAAAGGTATATTCAGTCAAGAACAGTGTACAATGAGCAACCAAGTAAGTGTGAACACTTGCAGAGACTACAGTAATGAACCTACTGTTAATGAAACAGAATAGTTTTGTAAATAAAATACATGCTGACACTCAAAAGGCCCGGGGTCTACTGTTGCCTTTGATACAATCTTCTTGTGTCTTATGTCTTCTATTCAGTGAAATGGAGAATGCTGCAGAAGTCTCATATCTAGGAGAGGGTCTAGCAATGAAATGTTTACATCAATTTGGAGTATCAGTCCCATTACTTTTAAAATTGTAATACATTTCACCGAGACTCACTTTCGAAACCTCTCTTACTGTTAAAAGTGTAGGTCAGAAAAAGCAAAACCAAAAAAAAAAAAAAAGGTATAATCATGGAGTCATATTGACTTAACACAACAACAGTGTAATTTAAGTACATCTCTGTTCCATTCCCCTCCGGTTCCAAAATAATAAACTAAAATACATTTTAACAAGTTCTTCTAAGGAGGATACTAGCCCAATTTTAAGCCAGCCTAGTGTACTACTGTTTACAAAACACATAAAGTTGCTGTAATAGCCTGTATTCAAAATAACACCCTTCAATGTCAAATCATATGTCTTTAAACGTACATATATCTTGCCTCCAATTGTGAAATAATAAAAGACATTAAATTCTTGTAACAATAACAAAAGATTAGAGAATGGTGATTACATGAATAGAAAGATATACTGGAGAGCTGCTACAAAGAGCTATAGGATTGATTTGACTAGCTAGTCCTAAGAGATACAGAGTCTGCACAGACTCTGTAATGTTAGAAAGGGATGTGGCTAACCATAGTGATGACATATTTGGAAAAGTCAAGGGTCGCACAAACAAGCTGTTCGGAGCGATAGCAATCTTGATGCACTGTGGTTCTCTCAGCTGTTGCTATAGGATTAATTTGTTGGATTCAAGAGATTATCCACCTACAGGAGCAGAATTGATATCTGTAATCCAAGAATAACATTAATATATACACAAATACTTGCAGTGTCACAGAGCTTTCTGCCAAAGGGAGCATGTTGCTATAAAGGTGATGGATTTGAACTGCTGCTTTGTTACCTTAACACGCCAAATATGCAGCTTCCCATTTTGCAATAAAAAGTCATTTTGGTTTGTCAAATAGTGTTCTGCCTGTATCAGTTATTTAAATTCATGGCATGCAATGGCTGTGCTCAAGATAGTACAGGTGACACCACAGCAATACAGGTGATTTTGCCTAACAAACTGGCTGTGGGTATGAGTCAGGAAAAGACCTTCAAGTTCCTACATACACACATCACATTTGCTTGAGTCTGATCCTGTCTCCAGCATTTACTGCAGTAACACTTGAGCTAGTGGCACAATTTACATGAGCAAAAATTGCAAGACTGTATCACTCCTACAAGCTGGATCTTAAATGCTGCTACTAATAAGCGTAGAAGTACAACAGATAGAGCAGCGATAAAAATCTGGAGGGAGAAGGGCAAGGGCTGTTTTCATTTGTTCAAAGAATTGGCTGGAAATACCTGAAGCTGTAGCAGGTAGGATCTAGTATCACTGTTATTTTTTTAAATTATTACTATTTTTCACTGATTAGGGAGAGCATGTGCCTACAGTCCACTTGAAAATCTAAGGCTACCGTTTTCTACGGAATAGTTTCTTTTGAGGCATATCATGTCCATGTATTTTTAATGGTTCAATAGAAGAAATGCATTTCTATACCTATAGTGCCATGTATTTTTAATGGTTCAATAGAAGAAATGCATTTCTATACCTATAGTGCCTCTTGCGGGGACAGGCAGATGGTGCTCAGGACTCCACATAACTGTACCGGGGTTACTGGGACACAGTGAGACTTTCCCTGCACTGCAAATGCCTCCTTCAATTTACATGCAGCTCTTGGCTAATCCTCACTTCCAGGGCATGAGCCAAATCGGGCATGACAGGGCCCCAGCACTTCTCCCGCATTGTGACTTCTAGCTTAAGCACCGCTGCCGGTACTTTTCTCACAAGTCATTCAAACCTCCAAGCGCGGCGCAGGGCAGTGGGAGGCATTGGACTGGGTGAGGATGCCCTGGCCATGTCTCAGAAGTGGAAATGAATCTTTTTAACTTCCTGCCAACATCCCTGCAGGGAGACACTGGGTGGGAGAGCTGCTGGGGTCGGCTGCAGGGAGTTCAGGAGGGGGCTGTCCCACAGCTACTCTCTGCCAGCACCAGCCCTGTCCTACCCCAGTGTACACACACAAGTCCTGACCATTAGAGGATGGATGAAACACTGCTGCTGGGAAGGACGGTTGAGGAGGCCTCCTGGGATGGTCTCTTTGGGTACTTTGGATGGGGCCCATGAGTGATTCTCCTGGACATCCATTTTCAGAAGTTGTGTTAACAAATGTTGCTATCATTGCCTACTCCTGGAAGCAGGCAAAGTGAAAAATCAGCCATGGAAACACTGGCCATTTCCAGAAGGTTCCCACTAGGGTCAATTTAAATTACATGCATAAATACCTACACTAATCTCTAAAACCACACTTTCCCATGGGTGGTAAAGAGCAATATTTAGCATTGCAAAAGGTAAAGGCTGTGGCAAGAGATGTCTGAATAAATGCCATTTTCAACAGCAGATATCATATGGAAATATCATTCTGAAGCTTGCAAAACAAAAGCAGCAGCTGTAGACACAGATTTGCATTTAGCATTTACACCCTACTGTGGATATGCCAAAATAACAGATTGGAATTGTTTTGGAAGAAACAAATGATCCCCTAAGAGCCAGTTTACTGCAAGAGCCTTGTCCCGTGCCTTCCTCCTCCCCAGCTCTGCCTCGGTTGTGTGACGGTTTGCATCACCAAAGCGTGATGAGGCTAGAGGCTGGTAGGGAGAGCCACTGCTGCTGACACTGCTGCTGCAACTAATTGCGATGTATAGGGAATATGGAGCAATTAGCTGCTTCTGCTTTGGCTGTGGTATGATGTTGTGCCTGTTTTGATTTTCTTATCCATCCTTGGTCTTTTAAATCAGATGTTAGATCTGTATACCTTTGAGCTGTGCAGGATACCATCAGGCCAAAAATGCTCAATATGTTCTTTTTTTTCTTTTTTTCCCCTCCTCTCTAATATCTCCATGAACCAGCCTTGCCAACATCCTTTTCATTTGTGTGAAGATACAAGTACAACAAATATGTTGATTAGCTTGGAATATGAATAAGAATTTTCTACTGTTACATTGTTAAAGCCTTTTTCATACCTAGGAAGAAGCACTACTTATCTATAAGAAAGGGGATTATTAGAAATGGACGTTTGCTCCAACTCAATGTTATCCACTCTTTCTAAATATGTGCATTTTTGAATGAAAAAGACATCTATCAACACTTCAAAATTTTGCCTCAACTTTCATATATCATCATATGATTAGACTCACTAAGCAGGTTTTTTTGCCTGTCAATGACTAGAGTTGCTTCACAACAGTGACACTGATGTTAAGGGGCAAGGAGTTAGATGCAATGAAAATTCGTGGTATGGTGCTATCATTGACTTCATGCAAGTTTTTAATAGGGGAGAAAAAAATATTACTAATAACCTTTAATAATCTAATTCTTAAGGGAGAAAGAATTGAATTTAAAACTATACAGGACACAGACTTGTCAATCATACCTTATAGAGAAGTTTTATTTTAAAAAATTATTTCTGTTGGTAGAATGGCAACATGTTTTTCTTGGCTTAAGGCATTACAAAAATAGGTAACATTTGGATGAAAGGAAAAGCTTTGCCTGGAAACAGAAAAGGTACTCGTAGGCACCGGAAGTTAAATCTGAATGTGGATAAAACGAAGTAGTTATTTCCTATTTTATATAGAAAATGCAGTCATTCATCCTTTCTCAAATTTATTTTGTTGTGACTCAAACATATAAATAGGATACCACATGCATAAATTCTGTTTCTATGCTGTGAATAGAACTTTCAAGAAATAATTTAAACTTCTATTTACATTTTTGTATTATGCTTCTAAATAGAAGCATAGAAGACATAAGAACCATCTATCTCATTCTCAAATGCAGTCATTTTCATTTCAGGTGAGTAATCAATTTGATTAGTTGACTGAAGAACTTAGTGACAGTTCCTATGAAATCCAATCTAAACTCAGCACAGTGTTATGGAGTTCCAGATACCACAGATGAAGGACAAGATGCGACTTTCTGAATAGGAACAACAGAGATATTGTGTCCTATGGATATGTGGACCAAAGGATATGTGTCCTATGTATGTAAAGTACATATTTCTCATACATACTTTTAAATCTTATAACAAAGAAAGGTAGAGATTCTAAAACAGAATCATAAAAATAAATAAGAAAAATTTTATAATTTTTTTTATAAAAGCAGTATTAGAGCATCTCAAACCATGGCGCCTGTACCATGAACAGGAAAAACATAATTGTCTTAATAGCAGATTCAATTATTGGCTGTTGGACAAAAGTCTTTTACAGAGGCTGTTAGACCTTCAGAGGAAAACAGAGGAAAAGCTGAGGAAAAAATGGGCTTTTTAGGGAATATTGGAGCACTGAAATACTTGCACTAATAGATGAGAATTCAAGAAACATTACAGGGACTTTATAACCTTACACACTTGAAAGATGCCACTTATATTTAAACTATGCTAGACTTTTCAATCTGATCATTATAATCCACTACTTCCTTTTTCTCCTTTGTAGTCTTGAAACAAGCCTCAGTCTAGCGAAGAAATATGCTGTCTTATTAAGTGGCCAATGTTTGATGGCATATAAGCAAAAGACCCTTAAAATTATTCCATGGAAAAAAATAATGGTACAAATTATTGCAATTGAAATGGTCTTTCCATTTTTGTTTCTAGGATGAAATCCAGATGACTTACATTTTTTACATCACAAAGGAAACTGAAAAGTGTATTTTGGGCTCAAAATAGAATTGGTTGTTCTGATAGCACTATCTGGTTTGTTCCTATCTGTTAGACCTTCAAACAGAGGAAAAGTTGAAGAAAAAATGGGTTTTGAATGGTATTTTGGAGCATGACTCGAAGCTTTATACACTTCCTTAATCAGAAAACACTATTTTAAATGCAATACTTCTGAAGAGAATAGACCAAACTGGTGTTACTAGGTGTTAATCATATACCTTTGGGTTTTTTCTGGTTTAAGTACTATTTTCCTTCAATGATGAAGAGATCAAAAATATTTTGTTAATGTCTTCTTCCAAGTATTTTTGGGAGTGAAAATTCTCTTAAAATACTGCTTTTTACCACATATATAGATTTCATATTAGAGGGTCAGAGAAGAAAAATGGCTACCCTTACATGATAATATCTCTAAAAATTAAAAGCAAGCTAATTCTTAAGGTTCATACTGCAGCAAGTCTTTAATGCACAGGAACAGGAAATTTATAAAAGTCAGATTAAATGGATACTAGATTACCAATATGTGCATTGTGTAACCGCTGAGAAACTGCTCGTTCTGAGGTGATAGGACTCCCTTTCTACTACTAAACCTAACCCAATTTCACAAATATTTTTACACAAATACAGATAATAATTTGCAATTATCTGTGAAGAAAAAGGATAGATGTAAAAATCACTTTCTGTGCAATTTCAAAATTTAAGTCTGTAAACATGCAGAATATATTTTACAATGTCCATTATCCAACGCTGCACTGTCATGATAGGCACTTTACATATCACTACCATGATATCCCCTATTGCATGACATACACTTTAATGCTTAGGTATTTTGATTACCTCAGGCATGTATCTGACTATAAAAGAATATAAAAATATTTTAAAGGCCTGGTACAAAGATTTTTAAAATCCTTAAATCTTTTTGGAATAGCGTATTTTCTCCACAGCATATGTGGCCTCGCCTCCCAGGCTAAAGCCAAGTAATACAGAAAGAATACATAAAAGATTTGTGTATTCTGGGGAACATGATTTCCTCATCCTACATCTCTACTCATGAAACAGAAATCCACCTCAAGAAAAGAACAAAGCTTTTTGTGCAACTGATGCAGAAGTAACCCAATTGCTACCTAGAGGGTCCACTTAGCTCCAGAAAACTGTTAAAAACAAATGAATTCAGCATTTTTGATTAGACATGTTTATTAAAGTCTTCATATACTAGAATGAACAGGATTTATTATGTTTATATCCTTTTCTGAACTTCTAGATTCAGTTTCAATCATTGCAAGCCTACATAAAGGTTTTGTTACAAATCAAGTGAAATGCATAAAGCCAGCTTTAATTCAGATTCTACATCTCCGTCATTAGAGGCTTGATTTAATTGTATTTTAACTGAACAGTAACTATATCCTAAACCATTTTGCTCTTTGCATTAGCTTTTGAGGCTCAGGGCACTGATGTTTCTGGGTTCCTTAGTGGTAGATCAAATTTGGCAAGTTAAGTTTTTTCTCCTGAGTTCTTAAAAGGGATGAAGGAATTGTCATAATATTAAAGAATTTGCCAAGTTCACCAGAAGTCATTTTCACCTGACTTTACAGCTTGAATAAGACCTCATTGAGCAAAGCAATATAGCTCAGGGAAAAAAAAGTTCTCTTGTTCACAGGTTGTGTGCCTATTTGATTCTGCTAGGAAATGATTTACTATATTTACCCAACTGAAAAGGTGAGGCATAGTCTTTGTTGCTGCTTCATCCGACACAGACTTCACACAGTTTCATAAGATGACTTCATCTATTTCAGTAAAAATGCTTTTTCTTGTATTATGTCAAGTGCATTATTCTGGCAAAGAGGTATTAGGTGGCATTAAAACTTCCTAAAATCCTTTCATTTACTCCCTAGGAAATTGCTTTATGGGCTTCTTCATTCCTTGCAACCTGTACTTTTAGTTTCTCTCCCCTTTTGCATCCCATCCACTATTTGCCACTTGTGGGTACATTCTTAATAAATAGAAGAGTAGAAATGGAGCAAGTCTGCCTAACTATGCACAATTATGATAAATTAAATTTAGATAGGAAGAAATTAAAGTATTTAACTCTGGAATTAGCTAGGGGTATTACTAACGTTGACAAAAACAACTGCAACAAGTATGTAACAGAAGTGCATTTCTGGGTAAAACCCCTCTCTCTCAACTGAGCTTGTGCTGGCACTCTGTATGCTGCTGTTGGAGCTGTTGTGAAACTACCCACAGGTGGAAAGTAGTCACTCCAATAAAATTAGTTAATGCAACAACTCTGCTGTAAAATATATAGCAGGACAACTATCACACCTGTATAAATTTTGTTATGAAACCAGGAATGAAAGCCAAAAGATCTTAAAATAACCCCCTTTTCATTGTATAAGTTAACTCCCCAAAGGTGAACATCAAAATATTTTCTGTTAATATTTATACAAACAAACACATACACATGCTACACATGAAGAAAATGCATTACACAGTTATTTTGAAGATAATTGCCGTAATCTCAGAGATGCAATAGGGATACCGAGTCAAAAACATTTCAGAAATCTCTAGAATGCAAACACATATACAAAATAAATAATCTCAGACAAGAAGGGAAGATATAGCGTACTTGCAATGAGTCATGATAGCAGTAATTAAGTATTAAAAAGAAAGATATTTGATGATTTTTATGCCTCATTATACAAGAGAGACAGCAATAGAATGAAATGTAGATGCAATTTTAAATGTTATTTTCCTTACTCTTACAAATATCCAAATAGAAAAAAAAAGAAACACATCAACACATATGAAGTTGATACTTCAGGCATTGCAGACAGGATGTAGCAATAGTTTATACACTGCCTAAAAAAAAAAAAAAAGAAAAAAGTAGTATACTTCCTCTTTGTCTGTTCTCTTGACTTGCCCATTTTCCTTGCTACCTTACAAAAACCACTTAATATGATCTTGGTTTCTCATTTACCAAATGTGGATAGCAATTCCCACCCCTCAAGAAGAGATGGGATGCATAAATAATTATGAGCTGAGCTGCCATTGTGAGCTGCGAAGAGATAACTGAACTTATGAAGGCCCTGAAGGACCAAAAACTGGCTGCAAATGGAGCCAAGGCTTCTCTCAGCTTCAGCTGCCATCAGACTGAATCAGCAGAAGAAAGCAACAAACAGAGTGAAATGGATATATGGGGCCAAAG
Source organism: Rhinoptilus africanus (assembly GCA_013400135.1). Classification (NCBI taxonomy): domain Eukaryota; kingdom Metazoa; phylum Chordata; class Aves; order Charadriiformes; family Glareolidae; genus Rhinoptilus; species Rhinoptilus africanus. Next base: position 25,916 of record VXBO01004480.1, on the reverse strand, counting down.
TGCTCTTTTCTTTGACAAACTTTGATTATGCAATGATAAGAACTATTCAGAAATATTTAAGGAATCTTATTTTCAAACAAGTCACTGGCAACGATGGATTCAAGCCTTTGACAGTTCTTCTAGGCCCTTAACATATGTACCTCACTCATTAAAAGAAACTTAAATTCCATAAATCACAGTGGGATGGAAAAAAAGAATAAAATCACCAATTGTCATTTAGCTTGGCAAACAAACTTGCAATTGCTATTGTTCCCATTATCTGGGAAAGGTCTGACGTTAGGGCACTTGCCAGAAAGTGAGCATTGTTCTAGAGAGACTGCATTTGAAGTTTTTCAAAAATCAAACACCACGCACAGCAGGTCTGAAACATTCCTCTCATCAAGGATGCCCTTGACCTCTGCGTGAGCCAGTATCTCTTGAGGAAGGGAAGTTCTGCAACTAAGTCAAACTGAGCTTAAGAGAAGCACTAGGTAGCACAGGGATGGGAAAGATATGAAATTGCTAGAATTGATCCACAAACACCTTTAGAGAGGGTATACAAGCCCTTTCATTAGGTGTATTTTCTCCCCAGGCTTCAAAGAGTCATCTGTCACAGCTGCCACTGCTCTTGCATGCAGTTGCAATGAGGCTGGAACCTGAACATAGATAAAAAATAATAATTATAAGGGGAGAAAGGGAAGGAAGTAGTTCCCTTGTGATTAAATGAACGAAGCCTGAAAATTTAAGTTGTACAGCTGGAGAAAGGAGGAGGAAGGGGATTGATGTTATTATAATACTCAGCAAAAGAAAACCTGGCTGCTTCATATTCTTGGACAAAGAAACTCAGTTGTTGTATAATAAAATATTTTAGTTTTAAACATAAAATATATATGACACACATCAGATAAATACAAAGAAAATAGTCTCAAGACCTAAGGGACAAGTGAGCATGACCACGGACTGGCAAGAACCCTAAGGAGGGACAAAAACCTCCCCCACCCCACTTTTATAAATAATTCTTGCTATGGAAATCTTAGAAGTAAACTGTAAGTAAAAACCATATTCTTAACAGCAGGCTTAACATTCTTCTGTTCTAAATTTTTTTAGAAATGAGAAAAAATTACCTCTATATTTTTTACCAAAAAATTTTACATACTGATAAAATGCCAAATTATGTGCTGATACAAAATTTGCTGCTTTTTCATAAACAGTAGACTACAAAATATCTTGTAAATATTGGAAGACTGATAAAAACTTGAAAAAGTTTTCAAGGCATAATTTTAAGACTAGCTACTTGTCTTTGTATATATTCTTGAACATAATTGACTACATGAACAAATGGGTGGAGAATGTGAATCTTTATGTATTTTTTTCCTCCTGTAATAACAACAAAATATGTATATCAAAGCTACTGTTAGATAGTGCCCAGCAATTTCTCCTTTAAAGAAAGGCCACAAAGAGATCTAGTCAGTAACTGCAGCTGAGCTTGTAGTAACGAAACTCTTGATAGGAATAAGCAAAAACATCTCAGTGAACAAAGTTTTAGCTTAGAGTGAGCAAATGAAAAACCCCAATCATATCAGCTTCAGATTATATTCACTGTGTTTTAGGTAAAATATCCGTATAGTAATCCAAATGTGGACTATTGCACCATTTATAATAAAACACATGCTACAATGACGCTTGCAAAATTGTCACTGTATCTCCATCATGAGCGTCATATCTCAGCACATGCTGTGACTCCAAGGAATCAGATGCACCTGTCCAGAGAAGCAAAGAGAAGTGGGATGTAGAGGAAGAGGAGCTGCTATAAGTTTCCTTTGTGCTGCCTGCCTGCTGCATGCTTCCTGCTGGTTTTGTAGCTGTTTCCCCAAACCTCATCTCCAATTTGACAGCCAGGCACAAGAGATTGGATGAAGGACAACTACTTAAGGAAGTATGGGTTAAAGTTGGAGGGGTTAGGGAGCAAATTCAGACAAAATGGTATTGTCTTAGAAGAATTCAGTTGAGAAATACCCCTCAAATTACCATACATACGTCTATTATTCATAACCAGAGAGGAGTCCAAGTGAAAACAGCACCAACAGAATGGCATAAAAGCTATTCTTATTTGACAAAGAAAAAGCAGATCAACATTTATGATGACTTTGGGTGAGGATATCCCACTATTTCCCACTGTAGCACATTCAAGGCACTGGGCTTTGGAATCGTAAGAGACAAGTAGGAAGAATGAACAGGAAAATGTTAATTCTTCGGTGCTAACTGCTTTCCTTCCTTCCTTCCCTTGTGCAAGTGGCTTAAGATATATTTACATTGTTCAGTGATACTCCTGAGCTGCTTTTCATCTTGCCTGAAGACATGCAGCTTCATACACAAATTTACTCTCAGTTTGAATGCCTGACGACTCTCCACTTGATTCCAGCAAGAGTGTGGTCAGGCACTGGAACAGCCTGCCCAGGGAGGTGGCTGATTCACCATCCCTAGAGGTATTTAAGGAAGGTATAGATCTGGCACTTCAGGGCATGCTCTAGTGGCAGATATTGTAGGGGGTTTTTTTGGTGTGTGTATGGTTGGACTCGATGATCTCAAAGGTCCTTTCCAACCATGAAGATTCTATGATCTGTAACTAGTACCTAGTAAAAGTTCAGGTCTACTTTTATGTCCAGTTTCATGTTCTGTTTGAGCCTTGAGTCCTTGTTCACTCTTATGACTGCTATTTTTTGCATGCTAGATTTTGACCTTAAAGAACAGAAGGTCTGACTTTTGCAGGAAAAGTGGGAGAGACAGTAAATTAGGTTTGGTAATACCAGATTGAATAGGTGGACAATTATAATGCTGCTTGCTTATAAGAGAGAGAAGATTGCTGCTGGATTTCCCTGTTGCTTGATTTTACCAATAACACAAATCAATTATTTCCTTTATCAGAGCAAAAACAATCACTCAAAGGCAAAAAGGCTTTTTGCATAGTATAAAATACAACATGAGTAGAACAACACTGAAGGACGGATCACCTTGTGGAGGTGAGTGAAAGCATGAAATGACTGCATTAGTTCAACATAATAATGAAAGAGTTGGGCTGTCATTCCTACTGCTCATGTTGAATTTCCAAAGTGTACTGGGCCACTATTGCTCCAATGCTTTAATAAGAAAATAGATTCAGACCTCAGCTGTCTTTTGTCAGTTTCTTGATTTAGATACAGATCCACATCTTAAGGCTGAGGCTTACCTGTTTATTAATTTTATCTAAAACTTTACAAAGAAATTCTTCACAAAAGATGCTATTGCAATAAATCGCGCGATCCAAATACAATATTNACTACCTCCCACAGAAGCCACAGGTTTTTGTTTTTCATTCATCCTTTTTCATGGCTTGCAACTTATCGAAGTCAGATGATATTTCCAGAAACCATCAGCAAAGAAAAATGAATCAGCTGCTATGAAAAGTAGGCCAGAGAATCTGCCCAACGCAGCCTAGTATCAGGATTCTAGAAAGTGTTGTGTAGAGGAGNCACTCAAAGGCAAAAAGGCTTTTTGCATAATATAAAATACAACATGAGTAGAACAACACTGAAGGATGGATCACCTTGTGGAGGTGAGTGAAAGCATGAAATGACTGCATTAGTTCAACATAATAATGAAAGAGTTGGGCTGTCATTCCTACTGCTCATGTTGAATTTCCAAAGTGTACTGGGCCACTATTGCTCCAATGCTTTAATAAGAAAATAGATTCAGACCTCAGCTGTCTTTTGTCAGTTTCTTGATTTAGATACAGATCCACATCTTAAGGCTGAGGCTTACCTGTTTATTAATTTTATCTAAAACTTTACAAAGAAATTCTTCACAAAAGATGCTATTGCAATAAATCGCGCGATCCAAATACAATATTCCAAACACTTGATTAAAAAAAAAATACTTTTCTTTAGGTTACGTGCTCTACAGCATGATGCTGTGATTCCCTTATGTGGTATCATAATAATTTTCAAATCTGTGAGAAGGAAGGAGAGATAAAATATCTCTTGTCCAAGCAAAGACCGAGGCCTGAGGCACTCACTGCCCTTCCTTGTAGGGCTGGGTGAGAAACATTTGTGGAAATGAGTTACATACTTAGCAAACTGATTTTTGGATCAAAAATCTTAATCAAAATTGGCTGCCATCCATCTATTTAAAAATTATTTAAGTCCTCCCCCCCGCCCCCCCACCTCCTCCCC
>VXBO01004480.1:0-14775 GCA_013400135.1 Rhinoptilus africanus | reverse complement strand
TTATATCTATACTTGTATACACACTGTCCCAGACCTGCTTCTTTATGATATCAGTACCTAAAGTAGGCTGAGGAAAGCTTCACAGAGGCCAGAAGGAAAGATCACTTTACTGAGATACTCTGAGCCTTGGCTGCAGCAGTAACTTGCGCTTCTGTCATGCACTGTCCCAGCAGAGTGCTGTCTGTCTCTACTCTTTGAGTGGTCACTCTCTCTGCAGAGCAGCAGATCAACCTCCCTACTCAACTCCTGAGAACCGCGTTCAAACTGTGGAGGATGCTAGGGCAGTTTTCCGTGGCTTCCCTGTCTACCTATATAATGGGAAATTCACAAAGGTGGTCACATGGTAAGCTTGTAAATACAGTCTCCACTATTTGTCAGAATTAAAATTCTGCACAACCAGAATTCCAGAAACTTAAAAAAAAAAAAAAAGATTTAAATGCCTCTTGAGCATAAGTTAAGGCTAAAGACATAATTCCAGATTTACAAATGGTATTAAAACCTGATTTTTCAGAGTGCCTTCTGAACCTTATGCTCTAAAGAAAACATAGCTATAGAAAACACGTTGTTTTGGGTCAAAGCTAAAAATATACTGCGTCAGGCTTTTGAGACTAAGTAAATCTCAAAAATATAATGCTTTTCCAATACATTAAAATTAATGTTTACTCATAAAATTCTGGAGGTTTTGGGTTATTTCCCCCCATCTCCAACCCAAATGACCTTCTTTTAAATATCTCCCACAGCATTTGATGCATATTCATGCCATTTACTGACAAGAACTGTGAAAGACAATTCACCATTCAAAATAGATGAAAATCTTATTTAGCATCTCCTGATTTTCAGTCCTCAGGGAATAAGATGATATGCAAGCTTAAGAAGATAAAAGACTGTCTCATGGCCTAATGCCATGTCGGTAGGGCTATTATCCCACCCAATTATTTGCAAGATTAAAGGTCTAAAAAAAGCAGCGTGTGTGAGTCCTTAGGTGATGAGTGTCAAGGTACCATACAAATGAAGTGTTCTTTTGCCAGTAAAAGCAACTTAGGGTGACTGTTACACAAACAGCAACCGACCTCCTTTGGCTGTGACGGCACAGAGACTCTACCTCCCATCTCTGGGCCAAAGAGCACTGACACCAATATGAGGATGCTGCAAATGGCGTTTATTGTAAGCTTGCACTACCTTATATACTTTACAACCTTCATTACCACCTCTTCTCTATCGTCACACCTAGGGGAGGTTCCATGCTCCTAACTTTCTGTGACACCGCGAGATCTTCCGAGCGCTGTCCACTACAGGTGACAGTCCCAGCACCACTATGGGAAACCAAAGCTCATGACCAGAAGAGTCTTTAAATGGTTACCAAGAGGACTCAATCATACATTTCACGACTTTTTCCTTTCAAAAGCCTCTCACACAGAAACACAATCTATACAGGCACACATGCGCACAAAAGTGTTTCACTTCCATTGAATCAACATTTGTCACTTTGTAAGCATTTGTTCAGAAAACTGCTAATCAGCCTTAATCAATCAAAATCAGTATAAGGAAAGTGAAATGGTAAGTGGAATATTATATTCCTTCGCATTACATGTATGAGATTTAAGTGTATATTTACATAGCACTTATTAAAAAAGTTTTAGTTTGACTTTCTAAATGAGTTAACTTGCAAGACATTCTTAGTTAGCATACTTAAGCAAAACCAAATAACAATGTAGTTGAAGTTCTTGATATAAACATCTAAACCACCTCTAAAATGAGAATTGCACCTCCATTTCCACAAAATTTCTTGTATCTAAATGATGTTTTGAGTTTGCAAATGCATAACTATGAAATCAAAAGTCTGCCCATGTGCTTGGTCTAAGACGCACATAAATTGATGCTGAGCTGGAGCCCCACAGCAGAATTGAAGACACTTGCACCCACAATAACAAGAATCTCCTGTCCCTTCCTCACAGAGATTCTAAGCAGGTCTGCAATGCCAGGTGTATCATTCACCATCCTAAAATTTGGAAAAAACCCTCATTTTGGTAACACAATTAGTTATAGATTATAGGTAAGCAGCCTATTTGTGCATTTGTTCGTCATTTGTGCATTCATAAGTAGTCATGTAACAATGCCTTTTGCTCTTTTCCAATACGTAACAGGCAGTTTCAAACTGTCTTTTAAAAAAATTGTGTGAATTCTTTATTCTGCTGATGCTACCAAGTGCAAAAACTGAGTTTCCTTTTGCTTGAGATGCAATAACATTCATTTTTATTTCCTTATTCATGGTACTCAGTAAGGTAATCCTATATATGAAAAAATTATAATGAAATTACTTTTTTGCTAAAGAATATGGACTAGAAAGTTCTACAGCAAAATTACACTACCTTACAGAGGAGAGCACAAGTAGTGGGGATTGATTTAAATATTTATTTTATAAGCTTTTGAGATTTTTTTCAGTTTAAAGCAAAGCCAAATTTAGTGCTGGCTTAGGAAATCTTCTATGCATATGAGTCATAACTATGCAGCTGATCAGTAAGAGAATCCCGAATGGAAAGGTGAGCAAGAGTTCACACATCAGGTTTTTGCACATTATGCAGAAATAATTTCAGAAGAATAATATCTCTGACTGAGGTTGTTTGCATCCCTTTTCTAACACTTTTCTTCTTAATGCACACATGTGCAGACTTGAGATTGGAATCAGCTCTGGGACTCTAAATTGCTACTTCAAATGCTGGAAAATACTGAAAAAAGTCAGTGATTGCTTAAGTCTAAAGGGGTATTTTAGTTTTCCCTGTCTAATCAACTTTTCTGGCTTGTTACACATAAGTTGCTTTTTTACTGTGATAGTTTGCAAGAATATTAACTAGAGGACAGGAATGTGTGGCAGAAGCTCTTTGCAAGACTAGAAGAAATAAATTATCTCAACTTACATAGTTTGAGGAACACGCGGTTGAAATGCAGCCCATATGCATGGTGATTATTTATAGGCATACAAATTATATTCAAAAAAGAGCCAGATGGCTTTAGCAACACATCTGCTGTCTTCAAGGCAGAACTTCTGAAGCAAACTTGGGGCATTAACTCCTATTATAGAGCAGTCAAGAACCAGTAGGACTACATTTGCTTTGTAGTCTGTAAGAGTTGTATCTTCCTACACAGAAGCTGAATTTAATCTGAAGTAAGCATTGAAGGCAAGCTGCAATATTTTGCATTTTAACAGGGTTATGATGCTGTTACTAAGTAAACGCAAGGCTAAGAAGGTATGTCACCACTAAGGCAAAAACCAAACGAAGCCAAACCTCACACGTGCTAAGGTAAGTAGTGGTTACACAAATCTTTGTGCCAGCTAACACTTCTGCATATTTTACGCTGCTTTGCACTAACTTTCAGCAAAACTACAATCCCTGAAAATTGCAGAAATTCACACTACACATTCTTTTTCTTTTTTTTTTTGCCTTTGTAAAAGGTTCTCATTTAGCAAATAATACTGAAAAGCAATTGAAAGATATCTTAGACATGGACATCAGAACTGCATGAGATGTTTTACAAAATATCGATTTATATGACTGGGGGCAGGGTGAGGAAGAAGTCAAACATCTACTAACCATATGCAAAATGTACATTTGAAAATAAGATGACAATTCGGGAAAGAGCAGTGGGAGAATTCCCTGTGCTGCCATGGTTTCTAATCTCCATCTGGACAGACATAAGGTGTCACAAGTGCTTGAGTTTGCTGTCCGGCCACTGCACCTATTGCTTCCTGTATTACTGGGTGCTACTCTGGGTAGTACCGTCACTTATTTTTATTGATATTCAGCTTTTCAGAAACTTCTGCAAGAACAGTACCCCTCTCCTCCCCTCCTTATCCTCCTTGTTACAAAAATCAGCTTTAAAACAAAGAGAACATCTTAATAAAGAAAAAAGCTGAAGTTGCCTTTTCTGCTAGAATGGATTCACTCCTTAGAGTGCAGCTTTGCCCACTTTAAGATGGCACTTTTGAATCCCCTCTTATTTTCTGACAGAGTAGATAAAACGGGAAGCACATCCTACTGCATCATGTAGAAGTCTCAATGCTGGCAGTTTCAAGCCTATGTCTTGCTAGAAGGAGGATGTCCTCTGGCGCTACTTGTATTGCCAGCTGGGAGTTGGAGGGCAGATGAGCGCAGTGGAAGTTGGGCATCTCCTGTCAGCGTGTGCTATGTGAGATCCAACTGCATCTGCATCTCTCTCCTGGGGCAGATAACTACAGCAGTATCCTGTTTTACTGGCCTATCAATCAGCCTACGCTCTTGATACCCCTGCATTGGCAGGGTGGCCAAAGGCTAACAAGGTCTTTGGTCTGGAATACACAGCAGGACCATGCTGTTCCTTTGTGCAGGGTTTAACAAGCCTCTGGAAAGCACGGCAGTTCTTCAGGTAAAATCTTGTAACGCCATTTCTCTCCACATCTTTTTACTACTTTAAAAAACTATGGTCAGGAATAATCACAGTTAAACAAGACTGAAAAGATTGTCTCCCAGACATCTCTAAACATGGCATATTTGAAACAGAGTAAGTTCCATCCTTGCAAACTTAACTCTCCTGCAAGAAATAAATGCACTGCAAATGAAATTCTAATTTTAATTAGAAGCATAAAAATCAAGGCATATAAAGATCCTTTTCCGGGTTTAAAAGTTGTCCTAAAATCTAAACATTCTAGATATCAGTGCATTTGCTTACCTCCATTAGGTAAGATACTACTGCTGATGTTTATGAATACTCAGTTCTCCAAATTTTCAAAAGCTTCTGGAATTATTTTTAGGAAGACTTTTTGTATTATATCGAAATAAAACATTACTCTCTCTTTCCTTATGTATGCCCCTTAATTTTGTCAGACTATCTAATTTGATAAAGGGTCCAATCATCCCAAATAAGCTAATAAGAACTTGCTATGAGAGGGAATGAATCTGACCCCTTTGAAATGCTAATTGAATTCCTTATCTGCAAAACCAATATTTGTATTGTACAGCTCAATGATGGAGAAAAAAAATAATCCATAAGCCTGATGAAACGATAAAATGCATTTGTTTAACTAAGCCATTAAAATTAAACAGTGCTTATTCTAGGTTCTTCTTTCAATTCACATGAGATAAGAAAAAAACACAAACCAAATGCTAGAGATCACAGGTCCCTACAAAACATTCCACATTAATGCCCTTTCAGTCTAACAAAATCAGCCCGAAACTTAGGTGTCCAACTCTTATATGCATATTATTCTAAACAGTGATATTACCAGTATGACTTGGACTATTCCAAGTGAGTTACCCTGGCAGAACTTTGTCCTTTCAATAGTGTTTCCTATTAGCCTTTACCATTAAAATGATTTATCACGCACTCATAGAGTAAGTTGTCATTCTTCCCACTGCTGTTGGAAAGGAGAATGACATTTTTGTATCCCCAATAATAGCACTTTGAAAGTAAATAGAAGTTTTAGAACTGCTGAGGTTTCCGTATACCCTGTGTCAAGCCTCTTTCTCTATGGACTGCGAGTAAGGGAACTGCTCCGCTGGCTTTGGCTGTCTGCTACAGCTTCAGCTGTGCAGTGGTAATTGGGGAAGGGATTAACTTTGGTTAAACATTGACTGCATTTCCTTTGGGAGACTGCGGAAACATGCCAGAAAGAGTGATTCTTTGGAGTAACACTTGTGCTAATCTCTAGACCTGCCTCCATCAACTGCACATGCCAAGCCTCTTCATTCCTCTGGGAGAGGAGTTTCCATGGGGCTGATGCTTCTTTTTTAACGTGTTAAACTGGGTCTTAATGGCATTGGCTTCTTCCACCACCCGTAAAAGTAAAGATGAGAATACTGGGATTAGTTTGTTTTAAATCAATGAAAGCACATGCCAAAACTGCACCTTTATAAAGCCATTAGCAGGAGTTAGCAGTGCATACTCTATGCTTCTCAATATAACCTCTATTATAAATCATGCTCAGTCATTCCTTTGCTTCTGCCCAACTATATGTGAAAAAAGAGAAACTGGCATTAGAGTGGGTTCATCCTCACAGAACACTGCCCCTTTGCCTGCTATAGGCAAACTCCTGATTAGACTAAACCACTCTTCTGTGTGATTTAGGTGACAATATACAAACTGATTTCTCTTTTACATGCTTATGGTAAATTCCTAATGAAGCAGTTAAAAAGTAAAAGCAATATTCTTACTAAGGCGACAACTACAAAAAAGGTTATTTCCTCAGAAAATTACTAAGTGTTGTATTTGGATGACATAATACATAATTGGGGAAGAAATGAAGATGACTTGGATACTTACTATGTTTCCTGTTTAAGAAATACCTAATAAATCATGTGAGAGATTATTTTCCTGTGAAAATATTATATTAAATAGAAGTCAGTGGAAAATCTTGCTGTTAAAGCCATCTGTTTCACTCCCTCATGCTCACAGAAACTGTACAATCATGTGCATGGACTAAAAGAGGAGAATGGATTAGATGCAGATAAGTATTCTGAACCAGAGGATTGATTGATTTTAAATTAATTTTAGATGCAGTGAGATAGTGTCAGCCAGGACCAGATCTTTGCAAGCCTCACCGTGAACAGCACCATGTGTGGAAGAATATAACTACATTTTCCTCTTGACCTTAGGTTGAGGTTAGTAAACTCCTGAAAAATGATTTTAAATCCTTAAAAGATTTTTAACTGTTGTAAATTCTAAATATGCAGGCAAATCATGTTTTGAAGCTATTAATTATCACTGCCAGGAAATTCAGTATATGGACCCGCAAAATACATACTCCAGGGTCTCTGTATTAATTGTAAATGTGAATTGTAAAAGTAATTGCAGAAGGCCATATTTAAGACTATTTTAAAACTAATAAAGTCTTAAAAAGACAGGAGAGAATGATATATAAAGTCACTTGTATCTATGCAAAGCATTCGAATACACATTAGTAAAGACACATCTGTAGCCATGACTATGAAAAGATTAAATGATGGGATTTTTAACACATAAATGTAAATTTACTACATGGCAATAACTCTAAACCCACATAATGTTATGGGATTTTTTTTGGACACAAATTTAACTATTCCTTGGCAAAATTAATTATATAATCATTGAATTAATAGGAGGGAAGATTAGAAATGGGAGAAGAAATATGCTGTTTCTCTTGTTGCTCCTGTCCAATAGTTATGAAAACTGATTTTTTTTAGCACTAAACTGTCTTGAAGTAAGATGTAAAGCTGGTGTTTTACTAGTTAAATTATCTTGAAATCTTGTGTTGTAGATAGTCAGTCTGGGCATAGAAAAAATAATAAATGTACATAGTCACATTAAAATTAAAATCCTTGACAAACTCAGGTTATTTCCTATCCTATCCTGAGCCTATCCAAGTCCTTGCTGAGAAGGCCCATGGACAAAGGGAGCCTCCGCTCATTTTAGAACAAGCGTTTGCTTAGAGCTTCTGAGCTTTAGAAATGACTCCAGGTCAGAGGAAGGTTCTCAGCCCAATGTGCACAGTAGACTCAAGTTTCCAGGTGAAGTTTAGGTGTTGCAGATGTGCCTTTTCCCAAAGTACTCAAAGAATTAACATTAAACCCTGCTACGTGAAACCACAGATATGTAACCCCACTTGACTTTAGGTCAAGTCATATGGGGTCAAGTGTAATATTTTGGATATCAGTGTAATTTGAATAAGATGGGTTACAGATGTGAGAGAGCTGGTGGAGAAGCAGAGAGGGAGGCTGAAGCAGAAACTCTTTTGTTCCCTCCAGAGCCGACACTGAATGCCCAAAGGAGTTTTCCTGCCACCTGCTGAACATCTACCTGTCTGCTTCTGCCCTGTACAAATTGAAAAAACTATCTTTGTACACACTGACAAATATAATTTTCATCTACCAGATTCGCAGTGTTTAGATTCCAGAATAGGCTTAATATTTCATACTCTGTTATTATTATATGTTTGTGTTATCTATTGTCGTGAAATTTGTTGTATGTTTTAGAGTGTTAAAGATTATGAAATGTAGCATGGGTTTTGACTAGAAAGATTTAATTAATAAAAAAACCACCACCAGGTTAAAACAGGTATACAACTGTTACTGTTCTGAAATCTAACTTCTAGTTTTGTTTAATGTCTACAATACTACTCAAGCTTCACAATCATATAAAATGCAATTAAATCATTCCAAAAGGGGTAATATTACTTGCACAGTACTCAAGCTAGAGAGCAAGAATACTAATACTGAGCATGGTTTGCTATTCCCAAAGACAGACTAAAGACCAGTAGTAACTGTTTAGTGCTAATAAACTGTAGTTGAGATCATTTACAATACAGATCTCCACTGAATACAAGCTATCATGCATAATAAGTTTACTGTCCCTTCATTAATATATAAAGCTGATATAATGTTGTAAGAGTTCATACTTTTTTTCAGTTCTCTTTAAAATTAATTCATTTAATAGCAGGCATTAAAAAAATCTATTGATTTTAATAAGTTTTGGAGAAGGTCCAAGATGAGAGGAAGAAAAAGCAATGGTGAGATCTTGGGGAATAAATGAGGGATTCAAATAAACTAGGTAAAAATTTGGCCTCAAATAAAATCAAAAAGCAAAATTCACCTGACACTTGAAATTAATGCCAAAGCTAACCATATTCCCGGAGTGAGTGTTGCAATGTATTTTCATGCTGGAATGCTGGTAGAATAGGAAAGTCTAATGCCTCTACTAAGTTATAAACACACACAATTATTTCTGCTATGAGTCTGTAAGCTGTAGATTTCCACAGAAAGTAGTTTATCCATCCTTTAACATCCGAAACTGTAAGACGGATAGACTTAGTTTGCTGTGTCAGTTGCGGAGCCAGGCTTAAATCCTCAGATCTCACTGCATTTCAGTTTTGAAAGCTAACCATTAATACCACAGTATTGTTATTACTTCCTTCTTTTCTTTACAATGAATCCAGGATTAACCCCTATAAATGGTTTGATAATTTCCAACTACAAATCTAAAGGTAATAATTTACAGTACTTTACCAAAACATTTCTATTAAGGCAGACCACAAGAAACATTTCTCATATGCAGTTCTCCTCAAGAAACTTTTAACAAAAGTCCCATGAGCAAACAGTTATGGAAAAAACAACTCTTTAAGAACTCTTTAGGACATAGTCACAGTTTGATATATGCCAGTCTCCAGGCATTCAGGTTGCTTTCTCCTGAATATATTTTCAAGGTAGAGTATTTTTGTCTTTTTTCTGTTGCTGCTTAAATGTAGCTGAACAAATCTGGTAAAATATAATACAGTCCAGATGCATTAGTGTTGTTTTCTGAGAAAATGCACTGATGTTATATAGTGTCCTTCATCCTCTAAGGTTTTATGGCGTTCTGGCCTCATCCATCTCACTTTGTGAGAAGGAGGTTACTGGGTAAAAAAACCAACCAACCAACCAATCCGCCAAACCTCTTTGGAGGTTCTGTACCTGCTCACAAGGCTTTTGAAATTCCATAACTACAAATACACACAAAAGTCACAATAGAGAAGCAGCAGCTCTCTCAGTATATATTTGCAAAACATACTGCATGTCATTGGGGCCCATCTTCTACAAGTCCTAAAAGGGGAGAGAGAGAGAACATGTAGATGGACTTTGGGATTTGTCAATTAAAAATGCAGAGGCTGAACCCTGAGCTCCTGCAAGCAGATGACATTCCATACAACAGGCACAGCAAAGCCCTAGCAAAGCAGAAGTGTTTCCTCCCAGCTTGTGTGATAACAGAGGCAACAGTAGACTGATGAGGTTTTACTAAATACTTCATGTTCCCTCCCCATCTCCCCCACTCCCACCCCAGCTTGGATTTGTTCATTTAAATAAATGGCTAGTGAGTAGCAGGATCCTGCTTTTCTTTCAGTTTGAGGAAGACTCTGACTCAAAGATTTCAAAGCTGGGATACTATTTCCATATATCTTTATCAGTTAACATCAGGACTTTGTACGCATTTTACCATCATTAAACAAAAAAGCAATGGTCTGTCTACAACACAACTCCATTTTGTAAAGCGTAGTCTGTCTCTATGTTTGTAAAGCAGGCAGGCAGACCAAGCCCTAGAGCCTGGACTCAGATAATCTTTCTTCCAAGGATGCTCTATGAGGGCAAAGGGAAGGGCTTGGGGCAGGCGAAGAGGAAGAAGAAAAGGGAGCAGTTTACACCAGAACGGAGCAAAGCACCAGGGTTTATTTAAAACTGGCTCAGCTGTTTTTTAGCAGCTCCTAGCTCCTTAATGGCTCTCCGTCGCTCTCAAATCATAAGAAATGTACCAAATTGAAAATAGTTTAATCTATTTAAGTAAAGAATCCATATTTTTACCCCTCCAAGATAGGCTGGAGATCACCTAGCTGTTCTGGAGGATCTCAAGAAGGAGTAAAGAAAACAAAAGAAAAAAGGAATTATTTTTGTAGTCTCAGTCACTAAGAAAACTCATTAACTTATATAATTTAATTGTACCCAGCTGAAGTAGTAAATATCATGATAGATTTTTTTCTTATGGGTCATTACCTGTGTGGTTAAATGATTACAAAAAGATATATGAATCCTGTGGTGGTATTTAGCTTTTAAATATTGGCTTTCTTTGCACCTCTAAGGCAAAGTGGAAAAAGCTGATGCTGACTGGTTTTTTGGCTTGCAATACAACCCAGTTAAAGTACCACTTGCAGATCTTTCCCAGACACAGTTCTGCAACATGAGTATCTAATAAATATGTTTTCCTGGAGGATTTATTACCCATTGAGCATCATTTTTTCTCTTTTGGTTTTGCTCAATAGATTGTAAAATTCTTCTGCAAGAGGAGTGGTAGGTTATTTTGACAGCAAAGGACAAAATATAACGCTGGATACGAAGGAGGACAAGATAAAAAAAAATAAATAGATATTGCTGATATTGCTAGATCTCTTGCTCTCCAGTCACTGATTTAGTGGAATGAAAATCAAACTACAATAATGCTCAGTCTTTATTCACGTTTTAAGGATAAAAATTCCTAAAAGAGATATGTTTATATAAAAGAGAAAGCATAGAATTTCAACTAGTAAAAAAAATAAATATCATATCTACCTATTTTTTCCTTCCATTAAGGCCAATCAGCCTCACCTCCATCCCTGAAAAAGTGATGGAAAGGCTCATTCTGGATATCAGATCTAAGCATGTGGAGGAAAAGAAGGTTATCAAGGGTGATCAACATGGATTCACCAACTACTGGACAAAGTCAGTGCTCATTCGCTATGTTTCTCTGCCACAGGACTGCCTGCTAGTTTCACAGCACTAAAATGAGATTCCCCTAGAAACAAGTCCTATGTGACTCTCTATTTTCAGCCTCTTTTCACAATGTGATTTGAAAGAGTCTTATGGATATTTTAAAGTGCTAATGAAGACTTTCTCTCACACTCAGTACACTCAGTCCAGTGAAAGGCTATGCCTATCAACCTGGCTTCTTCTTATATCGTATGATCTAAGTCATCCCTCTTCTTCAATCTGGTATTTTCTTTTCTTAGATTT
The DNA here is from genome assembly GCA_013400135.1 of Rhinoptilus africanus. Taxonomy (NCBI): domain Eukaryota; kingdom Metazoa; phylum Chordata; class Aves; order Charadriiformes; family Glareolidae; genus Rhinoptilus; species Rhinoptilus africanus. Next base: position 3,256 of record VXBO01004480.1, on the reverse strand, counting down.
TCTTCTGTTTCTCTGGTATTCCTTCCTTCATGGAAGTACTTTAGCAGTTGGTCACAAGTTTATTTTTTTTATTTCTTTTTTTTGTTTTTTACTACTTGGTAGATATTTCCTGTTTTTTTGATAATAGCTATTCCCATACATGAATACACATTTCCTTGTTTCAGAATCTTAGAATAGTTTTAATTTATTATATTTTTTTAACTGCCCCCCATGAGTTGCTATTTGTATTGTACCCAGTTGAAACAAAAGAACTGAGTTAAAGCAAAAGCTATTATCTTGCTGCTGTATCACATCCCACCATCAAGAGGATACAAAGTCTTTTATGTTCCTTGTTCTTGTCAGTGCTCTTGGGTTGAGACAGAAGGTTAAAGGGAGGTGACAAGGTTAAATGATTTGACTAACACCCAAAACAGGCTGAAGATCATTATGAGCCTGCCTCAGCTTTCTAACAACATATGTAATGAGGGAGAATTGGAAGCTTCCCACACCAAGAGCTCATGCAGAAGTGATTTGTTTCTCTCTATACCCATGCCACAATAGGCATCCATATATTTCTTTTAAGAATATTGTCATGGCCCACTAAATTACCCCTGGGCAGCACGATCAGTGGTGTTCCACTTTGCCCCTTTATTTCTTTCCATGACATTACTCTGCACAAGGGTTACTAGAAAGACAGATGAAGTAGGAGTAGATAGGTCTCTAAGGAGTGATATATAGTAGGGTACATAATAGAAAAAAAGCAAGGATGGTGTTGTAACAGGAATTTTCATTTCTTTCTCCTCATTTCCAGAGGAAATTTTAGACACTGGAAATTTATTGTGCCATGGTTATTGGGTTTATTTTTCCTCACTCCAACTTCTTTTCAGGGAACTTGACTCCTAATGGCCCCATACTTTTTCCTCCTTCATTTTATTTTCTCTTTCACAATGTCAAATCAAAGTTTTCAGTGGATTAGAGAACTCCTGGATGAATTCTCTTGTCATCATATCAGACAATATTTTTATTGAAATCAAAGTCAAACAGTGAAGATTATGTCAAAAATTGAGCAAGAGCAGAGTTTGTGAATGTTGCAGTTCGACTAGCAACAAAAGCAATTGTTTGAACAGCTAGGATGTTAGAGGAATGCCTGACAGTTTTTAATGTGGGTGTAAAATTTGTCATGTGAAGTTGCTTTTGACCTGATGGATTTAACAGTTCCTCAGAGCCATTATGATCTATCACCTCTATGAGTATTAAGGGACTCTTAAATCCATGGATAGATAATTTGGCAGCCACACTTGCACAGTAAATCCACATTCTTAAAGCCTTCATTAAATTTGCACAGTCCATTTCTTAAGTGCAATTAACTCTGCGTTTCTTAAGAAAAGAAGCTGATTTTTTTTAAGCTTCCATAGGCTCCATTATTTCCCATTGTCCTTGTGGAAATGAGGATATCTCCTGGAACTTGTCTAAAAGCACATCCAGGTATTGGGAACTGGAAATTGTTTATAGCTTTTGCACTCCATCTTTGTCACTACTGATCATCAAATAAAGAAAATTTCTACACCTGGTTACAGATCCTAGTTTGGCCTAGCTGATCCATAAGCGAGCTTTACGAAATACTGACTTTGTTGTTGGACACATCAGTTTGTGGACAGACGTCACACTGATTTATTAAATCTTGCACTAGATTAATTTGTTTCAACTGTGACAGCATAAATAATCCACTTTATTCACTATTACTGCTGGACAGTCAAAATTTATAAGAAACTATTAAAAACTATGAAAATCTGTGCATTTCAATTTGTCACACTGTATCATCACCACAGGTAAGCAGACCATTCAAAAATCATTATTTCTAAAAGTTACTGAATAATCACTTGAGAAATATTTCTAAATTTCTGCTTTGTCAATAAAAATTCTGAAGTAAATCTACTTTGTCAGTTAAGACTCAATGATACAGCTCCTCAACTTGGTTAAATTAGTACACAATATAAATTCATGATTAAAAAAGCAGTAACAAGATATTCATTACTTTATAAAATAAACCAGTGTTTTCAAGAAAACATTATTTGCACAAATACTTTTCATTAAAGTGGTATAAGCTTGCATAACTTGCAATACCTAATGAAATGAACTTAGATACTTTAAATTCTCACTGCTTGGAAAACACTGTGCACCTTCCAGAATCAAGTACTTACACAGCATGTACAACTATTTCATGTTGGTTTTGTGGGAGGAAGTTAATTTGACTGCATGAATAAAATAACTTACTTTCTTAATTAGACATTTTAATCAGCGATCCATTAGCTAATCAGAGCTAATCAGTGTTTCATCAAGATTGTAAATAGGCAACTTGGGATAAGATGGTCAGGACTCACAGGCTTGCATGCATAATAGGAAACTGTGGATATTCTTTTTGAAGGTTTATCATTGAAAAAGGCCCTAAAAGATTCTAATAATTTTGACACACAGAAAAAAATCAAGAACAAGAGAAGCTATTCCTTCTCACCAGCAGCTCATTACAATAACTTGTGAAATGGGTATGTGAGAGAAAACTGGGATTCTTTTCATAACAATGCCTGGCCACCTAAAAGTGGGCTTTTGAATTCAAATTAATCTTGTGTTGGGATATCAGTCACCAATATTACATCGGCATTCAATTTGGGATTTTTAAAGTTTCAGCCTTAACTGAATCTCTGCAAATGCCAATAGAGCATTCACAGTATGCTTTTCAAAATGAGGCATCTTTCACTCAACGATTTTTTATGTAGTCGATTGCTAATGTTATTGAGAATTTAGTAAAATAAAAAAAAAAGCTAGGTTAATAATAGGAAAATTTACTAGTTTGCTTTATGGATTGCCAGATGAAATATCTACAACTATTTAAGCATCAAACTGTATCATGATGTCCAACAAACTACAAACGTACAGTTTTGAGGATAAGGCAACACATCCTTAAGAGTACTATTGAAAAGAAAAATGAGTACAATTACTTGTAGTCACATCGTGCTGAAATAATTCTGTGCAGAATTAGTCCGTACAGCAAGTTTTCTTTTTTCACAAGGAATATCTTAATAACTGTGGCCTTGAGGATAGTAATAATTGTATAGTTGGCTAGCAAACATAGTTGTTTCCTCCTCTGATACCTTAGACTATACAGGGAAAACAGTAAAAAAAAAAGATAACATAAAAATTAGGTGATCAAGCTATGAAAAGACCCGCGGATTCATACTTAACTATCACTTACAAAGTGGCATAAAATCACAATTTTTTC
>VXBO01004478.1:4349-15081 GCA_013400135.1 Rhinoptilus africanus | reverse complement strand
GTTGTAATGTTGTATATTCTCAATGGAACTGTCCTCAAAATATTGGAAACTGGTCCTTTACCTTTGAAACTAATTTCAGGAAAGTAGGGAAAAAAAGGAGGATAGTCATTCTTACAAGAGATCTCTTTTCACTAGGTTCAGAGAATAAATTATTAATTTTTAGAGATATTTTTAAAATAATAATAGTAATTTTAAAAAGTCCCCTCCTTTGCTTGACAGAATTTAAACATGGAACTCTTATTTTCTAAACCCCAGTGTTGGATAAAAATGTAAATGACAACAGTTGTTGAATAATAGATTTTTTCTCTTCATGTACTTGTCACAATTTTTTAAAACTTGCTAAATTATATGGCAAAACAGAGTTTGTACTTCTCCTCTGTGTTATCTGTATCTCCTTTACTTGGCATCTATACTACACAAGTCTTCAACCAAAATATTGGAACTGAAGTTTCAAAGGAATTTTATAAATGCAAAATTATAACTCCCCTATGCACTGATGACATAATTCAGTTCACCTAAGTGATTTTGATATAAATGTTGGAACACAAAGTGATGCTTACACTTAAAATTAGTTTGATTTTCATAACATGCAAATTCAAAATATATTAATAGGAAATGTCAAATCTGATATGCTAAAGAACATTAAATCCTGCAAAAAGTTCTTTATCCTTTTACAAAAATGCATGAGGAACAAAAATAAGACTCGATCACACATTTCCTTGGATAGACTGAAAAAGAGCTAAGAGTGGAGGAATCCATTAACTGTGAAGGTTTTCAACTGAAGTTTTTTTTTTTTTTTTTGCATTTCTCTGCTTATTACACATCAGTTTAGCACAGAAAGGGTAAAATTTATGAGAAATAGGTATATCATCTTCTGTTTTAACATGTGCATCAATACCTCTAATGCAAAAGTCATAAGAAATGATTAAAAAAAAGATACCTTGTTCTACTTGGCGTTTTCTTCCTGAAGTTCCACAGCTTGAGTTTTCTTGTAGAACAAAACAACATTTTATTTTGTATTATTTCAAGGAAAATTTATAGTCTTTCAGGTTATAGAGAAGAACTTCAAAGACGTCATAAATGCACTCTCTCCTGATCAACACCCAATGGGGGAAAAAAAAAAAAAAAAAAATATTTTTTAAAATAACCTCAATAACTTAAGTAGATTGGAATTACAACTTCTACATCCTTCGTCTGTCAATACTGGATAAATATCTTAAAGACCAGAATGGATTGATGAGTGCCTTCTGGATTATGGGGAAGATTTGAATTTTCAGTGTTGTGCTTTGTATGTTGAATTATACTATCACAGCAAGAAGATTTGTGTAATTTTCTTTGGAGAAGTACAGATAGTCTTTCTAGCATCTCCATGAAACAGAATAAATATAACTAATGTGTTGGTGAGCAAAAAGTATGTGATCTGTTCAGCAGCAGCCATTATATTAGAAACTTAGCATGCTGCAAACCCATCCTGGGATTTCTTGGTTTGAAATAGCCATCGCTCACAGACTGAAACTAGAAAGTCACAATAAACCTCACAGATGGCTAACAGATATCACTGCCTAACCGGTAGGAATATCCTGGGTAATAAAATAAGTTATAGAGGACCTCAAAGATCAGGTTTATGCTTTCTTCTTTTCTTTCTTTTTTTTTTTTTTTTTCCTTTACTGATGAGAATCTTAGAAATTATTGTTCAGTTTCTTGCTGGTTGCTGGTTTTGTGATCGCTTGGTGGAAACAAAAGTTGAGTCAAAAACCCTTGCAGAACTGGGAGCCCATTCCCTTGCAGTCAGCCATTATCTCATATAAGCTTTACTGAGAGGGTTAACTGACTGTTGTATGCTGTATCTATCAGAGGTGAGTGTATCTTATAAAGGGGTGAGTCACTGGTGATTTCAGTTTTCTTTCTTTTCTCACTCAGCAGGAGCTGGTAATACCAAAGTACTAATGCAGAATATTGCTCTGTATCTTCTTTGCACGTGGAAGTATTTTCTTTCCATGTGGTAGGGTTAACAACACCTTTTATTAAATGCTGACTTCATCAGCATTACTTTTAGCCTTTTGATGCAAAGTACAGTGCAGCTGGGAGAAGATTCTGGTTCCTTAATCATCCAGATAATCTCCTCCTGTTAAGGACATGATACACTGTGGTTTGTGAATAAGAAAATGGGGTAGGCAGGGAAAAAACATTGGGATAATCATAGTTCACAGGGATACAGATGTGTACAGCTAGTCCTTGGAATAGGGAAGCACTCCACACTGTGCTGTTAAAGAGGCCACTATCTTAGACAAAAATCACAGATCATTACACTTTTGCAGGGTACCATCTCCTACCTGTCACTGAGTTTTGAGATGCCTATGCAGTTACATAAGGCAAAGGTATCACAGAATCACAGAATGGTTTGGGTTGGAAGTAACCTAAAAGATCATCTAGTTCCAACCCTCCTGCCCTAGACAGGGACACCTCCCACTAGACCAGGCCACTCAAAGTCTCATCCAGCCTGGCCTTGAACACTTCCAAGGATGGGGCATTGACAACTTCCCTGGGTGACTTGTTCCGGTGCCTCACCACCGTTCCTGTAAAGAATTTTTTCCTGACATCCAATCTCAATCTACCCTCTTTCAGTTTGAGGCTGTTATCCTGTGTCCTCTCATTACACTCCCTGATAAAGAGTCCCTCCCCATCCTTCCTGTAGGCCTTCTATAGGTACTGGAAGGCTGATAGAAGATCTCCCCGGAGCCTTCTCTTCTCCAGCCTGAACAATGCTAACTCCCTCAGCCTGTCTTCATAGGAGAGGTGCTCCAGCCCTTGGATCATCTTCGTGGCCCTCCTCTGGACCCATTCCAACAGGTCCGTGTCCTTCCTGAGGGTTCCAGAGCTGGACACAGTACTCCAGGTAGGGTCTCACAAGAGCAGAGTAGGGGAGTAGAATCACCTTCCTCAACACATTGGCCACGCTCCTTTTGATGCAGCCTAGGATGTGGCTGACTTTTTGGGCTGCAAGTGCACATTCCCTTCTCATGTTGAGCTTCTCATCCACTAACACCCCCAAGGCCTTCTCCTCAGGGCTGCTCTCAAACCATTCTCTGCCCAATCTGTATACAACTTCATGAGGTTTGCACAGGCCCACAACTCAAGCCTGTCCAGGTTCCTCTGGATGCCATCCCTTCCCTCTAGCATGTCAACCATGCCCCACAGCTCGGTGTCATATCCCTCAGAGATAAATCAGCCTACTGTAACCAATACAGCAACAGCAAAGCCCATGATTGCAAGTGATTTATTCTGATATGCATCAATACCTCACCTACTCATTTTAGGGCTCTTACAATGTAACTTCAGAATAAGAATGGTGAGATTTAGTCAAAAGAATTGTGTTTAATACTCTTGCCTCCCTTAAAGTTTTCTTGACACTAGTAGTCCTCTGTACTTCCTATTCAGCATTCTCCACATTACCTGGCAGACCTCCAACTCACTCTTTCTCTTTCATTCTACAGTATTTCTTCCTCTCCAAAATGTATTTTGTCTGCCAGCTGCAGTAGACAAACTTTCTTCTTCATACTTTCAACTCTTAAATAAAACCCATGGATCGCTCTAAATAGTTTGCCAGTCAAATGGAGAGTAAAAAAGACAGGCTCTCTCATTAGTCAGTGTTGTATGGTTCTATTCCCTGACAAATGACTATGCAGCTACTAATCCTGATAGCTATGATCCTAGGCTGCTAAATATTTGACTGAGGTGGGGAAGTGAAGGTACAGATGGGAGCTGCCTAGTGTGGTCCAATTCCCCACTGAATGACTGCGCAAATAGTAGCTCTGATAGTTGTGACCCTTGGCTGTGAAATGTTTGACCAAGACGGAGGAGCAGGGGTACAGCTGAGAGCTGTTCAGTCTGATAGGACAGATACGTTATTTGGTGGAAGTTAGACTGCACCATTAAACTAGTCCATTAAAGTCAACCTCCATACAGAGGGCACTGAATCATCAGAGTGATCTCAGTGAGTGGCCTACAAGAATGACTAGCGTACCAGGGACCAAAATAATATGATGACCTTAAGAAAGAAAACTGTGGTCCTGGCTTGTACTTCAAAAAAAAAAAAAAAATCATGAATGACTTTTGATGATCTTGCAATTGAAAGGTTGTTGTGCTGCTGAGAAAACATTGCAGATCTGAGGCAATCAATATGCCTGAGGCTAAAGCTTTGCAGGGCCACTCTAGATTTGGTAAACACTTTCCAGGAACTGAACTTTTTGTTATTAGGTCCATATATAAATGCTATGTGAGTGATTCAGAGAGAAAAAAAATAAAAAAAAGAGAGTATCCTGTGGATCTTTTTGAAGTCTCATTTCTGTGCAGGAAACTTGTTTCACAGGAAGTAAAAGGTGATAGTAAGTATCAGGACAGTTAGAAGGCCCTGGGTGTGAGCTGGGGCATGAAGCCTTTGAGTAGTTCTACTAAAGACAGAAGTAAAAAGGTAGAAAAATATAACACTCCCTCTATCTTTTAGAAGATAGGCTAGAAGCTATACAGATTGTATAACACAGATAATTTATAAAGGATTTCTTTGATGTGCTTATGGGTTTTTTGTGTGGGGGGGTTTATTTTCCCTCAAGGTCTTTCAGAACTGTTGGTTTAGGTGAATGAACTGGATTTGTTGCATATGATTTAGGTCTATTCCAAATAATGAAGCTCTGTAACTGGTTGAGATGAATGATATTCTTTTTTGCTACATATTTGAAGACCCAGGTCCCTGTGAAAAGGGAAAAAATCAATATTATTGCATAGGTTGGAAAAGACATTATTTTTTCTTTATTGCAGAATAGGACTTCAGGGTAATTTGATGAAGTGAGACGATATCTTGAGTAACCAACCTGGGTGCTTGCTTATTTGTTTATAGCTTTTTTCCTCTCTCTTCCTAGCAACCAACGAACACAAATATTATCAGGCTAAGTGAAGTAGTCTCTATTCAATAAGAATCAATCACCCTTTGCAATACAGAAAAATGTTTTCTGCAATCTCTGTGCCTCTTTGGTCCACTTATACCCACACAGACACCTACAAGCCTTGGGGCACAAAGAGGTGTGTATAAGTATTCCATTTTAAAAGCAAGTTCTTGGCTATGATTCTCACGCATATTACTGTAAACCTGGAGTAATTCCAGAAATAGATGGTACAAAATTTCTTTTTAGAATTCTGTGCTTTTCCCCCAAGCCATACACCTTTCTTTCTCCCACATATTTTTTTCTCTTTACTGCCTCCTTCAATTGAGCATCGTTTTCTCTTGAAGTTTAGACACTTAAGGAAATAGTAGCTTGCTGCGCTATACTCCAGGAGGCTGTGACAGCAACTGCTGTTTCTGCTTTTTCTTTCTTAATATCTATTTAAAATACCTCTGAAAATAATAATAACAGTCATGTTCTCAGAAACCACACTAGGATGGTGCTTTCTTAGTTGTACTCTGAAACTAAGGATTTGTCTATCCTTGGTAAATGAAATCTTATGTATTACAATGAAAATACATATTTACAGATGGAAATTGTGTACACTTGGCATTAATATCAAATATTCTGTAGAGCACAAAACAGACTCCTTGTGTCTCTTAGGCCGAGGTAAGTTGTCACATTGTACATTGCATTTCTATCAGTCTGAAAAACAATCATTATTTTGGCGATCATAGAATCATAGAATTGTCTAGGTTGGAAGGGAACTATCAGATCACTTAGTCCAACCATCAAACTAACAATGACAAATAACATCACCAAACCATATCTCTAAACACCATGTCTACCTGTCTTTCAAATATCTCCAGGGATGATGATTCCACCACTTCCCTGGGCAGCCTATTCCCGANCCCGGCACTTGGCCTTGTTGAACCTCATACCGTTGGCCTTGGCCCATCAATCCAGCCTGTCCAGATTCCTCTACAAAGCCTTCCTACCCTCAAGCAGGTCAATACTCCAACCTAACTTGATGTTTTCTGCAAACTTACTGAGGCTCATTTAATTCCCTTGTCCAGATTATTGATAAATATATTAAAGAGTCCCCAATACCGTGGCCTGGGGAACACCACTCGTGATCGACTGCCAACTGGATTTAACTCTATCCACCCTCACTCCTTGGGCCCAGCCCTTCAGCCAATTTTTAACCCAGCAAAGAGCACTCCCGTCCAAGCCATGGGCAGCCATCTCCAGAAGGATGCTGTGGGAAAATGTATCAAAGGCCTTACTAAAGTCCAGATAAACAATATCCACAACCTTTCCCCCCTCCACCAAGTGGGCCACTTTGTCATAGAAGGAGATCAGATTTGGCAAGCAGGACCTGCCTTTCATGAACCCATGCTGACTGGGCCTGATTGCTTGGTTGTCCTTCATGTGCTGCATAACAGTAGTCAGGATGGTCTGTTCCATAACCTTCCCCAGCACTGAAGGCAGACTGACAGGCCTGTAGTTCCCTGGATCCTCCTTCTGGCCCTTCTTGTGAGTGGGTGTCACACTTGCTGGGACCTCCCCGGTTTGCCAGGACTGCTGGTAAATGATGGAAAGTGGCTTCACTTCTGCCAGAAAACACCAAATTCCAGGACACCCTATCACAAAATCATCTTACGTATTGCCCTTAATACAATGAATATTTTCATCTTGACTTGCTCAATTATGAGTAATTTGGGAAATGTATTGAGAACTGTATTTCACTTCAGAAAAGTGTGCCAGAGGGAAAAACATTCAGGAAAATAGATATTAGTTAAAATCAAAATGAAGAAGCTGTGCTTCTGAGATCAGAAAACACCTGCAAGTCTTATTTTACATACGATACATCACTTCTAACATGTCACATTGTGTCCTGTTGAAACTGCTTCTACATGTGAGAAGTGATGATGTCACTACTGCCAAAAAAATGTGTGGCATCATAACACTAAGAGTCAGAAGAAACATTTCCAAAATATGTCCTCCAAAATTTTTAACACTTCCCTTGCTTTAAAACAATTTACAACACAATGTACCTTTTCAGAAATTTTTGTGTTTTGCATTAGTTATTATGTGTAAATTCCAAGGAATGACTTGTATATTATCACAGACTAGTAAGCTCCTCCTGTCAAGAATATATGGTGATGTTTTGACACCTCACTTCTAGTGCAGCAGTGCCACTGACATGATTTATATCTTTATCTTCTGCCAATTAGTAACAGCTTCAGGATAGGAAAGACTAGAGTCAGCTATAAAAGGCAAAGCATTCAGGGTGTAAAGAGACAAGAAATTGAGATTTTGTTTAACTTACCAATAAGGTTAGAATTTCAAAACTGCTTCTTTGGACACAGAGTTTAAACATAACACAGATCAAACCAAAATAACAGGATTTAAATTCATTGAGTTTGTGTGCTGATAAGTCACTGGTGCAGTTTAAATGATAGCAAAGGGCATGGTAATGAAACAGGTAAAAAAATAACCATTGTAGAAACTGTTGTACTTGAACAGGAAACAGCACAGAACAACAATGATAACCAAATACAAAAAAGCCTTGAAGGAGTTTGTGATTTTTGAAGTCATTTCTTCGAGACTGCCGGCAGAAAACAACTGGAGTAGTGCTAGCCAAAATGTTAATGATGTTGGTATATGAATAGGAACTATTATCTTAGAAGTTTATAAAATTGAATTTTGTCACGTACATAAAACTGAGTATGCCCAAGAGGATTTATACAGATTTTAAAGTGCACACCAAAACCATCTGGATTACATCTTGGATAGGTTTGTGTGAGATAGAAAAGAAGTCTCAAAAGACTGTGGGGATGAAAGTATAGGAATTGTGTGATGACAGTGACAGCATCAATCTGTAAGCACAGATAAAAAACTGAGAACCGATGAAATAGTGGATACAGGTATCCAAGCAGTTTTAATCATGGTACAATTATGTTTGCCTGAATTATCATCTTTTTCCAGAATTTCACTGAAAGTCAAGTTCTATCCTGTTTACAAGAAGTATGTCAGGCATTAGGAAAAACTTTGAGATGACTAGTAGAAAGTCTGCCTCAGAGGCTGAGGTAACAGCTGGAATTCAGCTCTCCTATAGTAGTCTAAACAGCGATCATCTTGCTCGCCCTGTGATTGGTGGGGGAGGACAAGTGGATATCTCACCTATCTGATTCATTCAATCTTGCGGTAAGAGGGATGAGGTGTCAGCACTTTTCCATTGACATGACAAAGCAGGACAAGACCATCTTTTCTGATAGGCATGTTAACCTCATGAGGAAAGTTTTAAACCATGACATTGGAGGATGAAGACCAAAGTACACATAACAGTGGGATAATGAAGGATAAGGCAGAAATATGTGCAGGACAAGAAACAGGGGACCTTTCACATGAAGCAGACTGACACAGGTCTATGTCATGTGCCTGAATGCAGCTGGAAAAGCACAAAAAGATTTAAACAAAAAAGTATGCAAATTAAAGTTTTTGCATGGTCACTGACCTGTGAAAATACAGAGATGCTGTAGGATAGCTTATATAATGGAAAAGCTGCTGAAGTGATGGATACAGGATCATTTAAGAAAGACAGGCAGAGAACACAAGCCAAGGGGGATGCAATTTGTCTGCCAAGAAACAGCTGGGACACAATCAGTCTCTATTGTTGAAGGAACAATAGACATGTCAGAGAGATTATGAGTTAGGATCTGAGATGACGTCAGCGAAAGGGCTATAGACTCTCTGGTCAAGAAGTTGGATGAAGACTTCTTCCTACAGGTTGCAGAAGTTTCCTGATTGCAGTCCCTGGTTCTTATGGGTGACTTCAACTACCTCAAACTCTGCTGAAAGGGTCGTATGTTGGGGAGACTGGGTGACCTGGACATTTCTGGATTGCTGGGAACATTACCAGTAATGCAGGAGCTAGAAGGGCTGTCAAGACGAGGTTGTCTGCTGGATTTGCTATACATAAATAAGGAACAAGTGACCAAAGAAGAGAAGGATTTAAGAACCTGAAGGAAGACACGAAGTTAACTAAAGACTGAGGGATTGAGGGAAGTAAACTTTGGCTTTCTAAGTCAATAATTAGACAGATTCCATAGGGAAACTGCTCCGAAAGACTGTATGATCCAGAACAGCCCTGATTCTCAGGGGCAACTACTCCAAAGCCCAAGAACCACCTGTTTTGGTTTGCAGGCAAACTGGAATGACAAGAAACCAGCTCATTTGAACGAGGAATTCCAGAATTATGTCAACCACAAAAAAGGAAGCATATAGGAAGTGGAAGTAGGGAAAGGCAAATAAAGGGGAATACAAAAGAGTCACCCAGATGTGTTGGGCTGGAATTAAGGGAAATCAAAGCAACATGGGATCTGACATGGGAGAAGGGTATGGAAGACAAAACTAAAAGGACTTCTACATGTAAATTACACGGTTGAAGTACTCAGTGACGTTGTCTAAGTCTTTATTGGACCAGGTCTGCTGCTAGGACTCCCTAGTCTTTGCGTATAGTTGCACGTCTTGGGGAGATACATACTGCAAACAGCACAGGAGAATCAAGTAAGGGATGGCTTAACTAACCTGGATATGCAGAAGGCCGTTAGGCCAGATAGAATGGGTTAAAGGAGCTGCCTTCAACCAGTTATAATAGGTTGAAAGAGCTGCTTTGTGGCTGTTGTGTGTCATTTGGAGAGTTAAGGTAACCTAGGTGATAGAAAAAGGCAAATGTTTCAGCCACGTCCTGAAATGGCAAAGAAAAATTCAGGGAACTAGAGGTTGATCAGTCTCGTCTCTGCCTCTGAGAACAAATTTTCGGGCACATGAATGACAGGAAAGTGACTGAGAACAGCCAACATGTATTTATCAAGGTGAAATTGTGCTTGATGAAGATGGTTGCCTTTTTATTTTGAAGTAACTAGCTCTGTGGACAAAAGGAAGTCAAAAAAAGTGGCTTACCTTGACACTAGCAAGGCTTCTGGAAGTCTGACACAATATCTTCCCAGTCAGAGTGAGGAGGTATGGACTGCATAGGTGAATTACGAGTTGGGTGAAAAACTGGATGGACTGCTAGGCTTAAAAGGCAGATGTCACTGATTGCAAGCCTAACTGGCTCTCAGGTGTGAGTAACATTCCTCAGGGCTCCTGGTCAGAGGGTGTTCAACAAACTGGATGTGGAGGTCTGACAGCAAGCTTAGAAATTTCAACAGTCAAATGTCAAGTCCTGTGCTAGGGACAAAAATAGCCTCACGCCTTAAGACATGCTAGGTACTGACTGGCTAGAAGGTAGCCTCATATCTCCTTGTATCTTAATGTAAGTTTTGATAAGAGGTTCTTGTTAAGAGATATGAGGAGGAGGGAAGAAGAGACAGCTAATCTTTCTATAGTATTAAAAAAAAAAGGCAAAGCAAAGGATCAATATTTGAGACTTTTTTTTTTGGAGAAAAAGGCAGGCTGATTTCTCTTACATTCACTGATGTTTATAAGGCTGCAGAGTATTGGATGGCAGGGACTTCTGAAATCCTTGACTCTCAGCTACTGCTATTCTAAGCAAAAAATTACAGTATGTTTCCAAATTGTTATTTGTCATCCACAAGCATATAGATGACAAAGCGATTCCTGAAAATGTTTGCAGGTCTGGAAGGTCTGGCAAATTTGAGGTTATTTGCTGCTCCAGCGGTTGATATCAGGATAGCTTTAATACTACAGTCAGAATTTTGTGATCCTTAGCAGGATTGTTACCCATGCAAGCAAAGAATAGTCCATTCATGAACTTTGGCAATAAA
>VXBO01004472.1:113686-125057 GCA_013400135.1 Rhinoptilus africanus | reverse complement strand
ATAATACATATATATATGTATATAAGTCATCACTTTGCTTAAAAAGTTAAACTTTCAAGACAGCACTTGCTGAATAGATTAAAGAACTGCCAACTGCCAGTCATGAGATGAAACTGAACAAAAAATCATGGGGGATGATGTGCTTATACGCAGTCTTGAAGGACTGTCTCCAGATGATACATTAACGTTTTTATCAAAGACACCAAATAAAACAAAATTTATATGAGAAAATTATAGACAGAGTAAATAATGACAGTTTCCATATCACTGGATGAGCTGGGGGGAGTGAGCAGGGGCTGCTCAGAGAAGTATGGTCACCAAGGAACACGTGAGCAGAGCCCTGGGCCATGGCAGAAAATGATCCAGGGAATCCAAGCGCTCTGTGAGATGGTCCTGGAACAGAGTCCAGGAGCACACTATGCACATCCTTTTATTTAGACTGCTTTTACTTAGAGTGTAACTTAGGAGGCCATAAAACAATGGCCCTGAACTTGCAGAGAACACCAGCAGCTGGGATGTCCTCATGCGTACGACATGGATGGAGTGGACCAGCCTGGACCAAAGATGCTGGGGCGGTTTGGTGCAGGGACATGGGGTTCCACCATGGGCAGGGCTGGTCTTGGTGTCCAGACATGGGGCTCCTCTGTGGGCAGAGCTGTTCCCAGTGTCTGGATGCAGGGCTCCATCACGAGCAGAGCCGTTCCTGGTATTCTAGGATTTGGCTGGCACCCTGGTTGAGAGCCAGATGCAATGGCAACACACTCCCACGTAAAGGCTTGACCAGCAAGGTGGTGCACTGAGCGTGCCTCAGCAGTCCGAGGAAAAGGAAAACTAGGGAAACTGCAGGAATATCTCATCCCAAATCAGGAACAGGCCCAGGAGGCTGCTGACATGACCGTTGGTCACTGCAGGAGACAGCTGCCACCTCCTCCAGCTTCTCTTCCAACCTGCAGTCATTCCTGCCAGCCCAATCTGGAGCAGCACAAAGGCGCTGATCTCTCTCCCTCCTCTCATTTTGACTCTCTCCGGGGCACTGAACTGCACCATCCAGCGTGTATGGCAGGGACACGGGTGTCACCTGCGCGCTGGCCAGGTAAGGGCAGGAAGGGGGTGGGTAGAAGCCTCCATCGCTTGTACCACGTAGCTGCTGTGGCAGGAGAGCCCTGGCCACAGTGGCCTGCTGGGAGCAGGAGGGGAGAAGGGAGCGGTTGCTGGGCCCGTCCCTGCACAGCGGGGTCTGCAGAGGTGGCAGCTGATCCGCGATGCCTGGAAGCAGCTGACGGATCTAATAATACCAGCGCGGTCACCCGATCACTGACCAGATGGAAAGGATGAGCCAATGTTGGAATCCTTCTGCCATGGCTAGGGAACAAGGGATTTTCTTCACAGCAACAAGCAGCTTGATCACCTGGTCTAGCGGGGGGTGTCCCTGCCCCTGCCCAGGGGGTTGGAACTACCTGGTCTTTAAGGTCCCTTCCCACCCAAATCATTCTGTGATTCTGTGACAGTACAAAGTCGGTGATAGCTCTGCAGCCCCGATACCAGTGCCTCCCCGGCGAGAGGCTGGGGCACGGCTTGCTGGGAGACCTTGTCCACAGGCCTGGCAGTGCCGTGCGAAGCAACGCCATGGGGAAAGATCTCATTCTGTCATCACAGGAGTGGGAAGCCAGCCCCAGTATGAAAAGCCTTGGTAGTTAAACAAGCCATTTCTTTGAAACAGGGATGCTGAGATTAAATAGTCATGCAGGAATCTCCAATGTGCCTGACTGTTGCTACCCAAAGAGAAATTACTGTGAGAGAATTTGTAGGTGCCGCAGAAGACAAGAGACATTTGCTGCTTTGCACGTAGCTCCAGCACAGACCTCTCAACAGATGTTTCTGCCGCAGACCGATGGGGTTTCACACAGGACCCTTTGCAGACTCCCTGACTTCCCTCTTCACTGGCTGCCACCCACCCGCAAAGCAGGGCAGTGAGTGCAGCTGGCTGTGCCTGTGCCCTCTCTCCCTTGCTCAGAGGACACAACGGTGCTCGCTTAGGGTTATAACCAAAACATCTAGAAAAACAAGACTCTCCTTTGGAGACCTCCATCTGCAGAAGATGATCCATCAAAATGAGTCTTCAGATCTCACAGGCGTGTGTCCCTCTGGTGCACAGGAGGCAGCTGTTGGCCCAGCTCAGGGACCTCAGGTCCAGCTGCTGGCACTGTAGTCCCAGTGACATCTAATGGGTTTTATAAGCTACGTCAGTAACTACCTCAAAGCACAGCGCTGCCACAACAGCCACAGAAACTGAACCAGCTCAAGGAATTAATCTTTGACATACAGACAGATGGGGGTCATTCGTTGTCACCAACGGAGCTGGTGAGGGGTCTGGAGCAGGAGTCTGTGCGAGGCGGCTGAGGGAGCTGGGGGTGTTCAGCCTGGAAAAAAGGGGGCTGAGGGGAGACCTCGCTCTCTGCAACTCCCTGATAGGAGGGGGTAGCCGGGGGGGGTCGGGCTCTTCTCCCAAGGAACAGGCGATAGGACAAGAGGAAACAGCCTCAAGTTATGCCAGGCGAGGTTTAAGATGGATATTAGGAAAAATTTGTTCCAGGAAAGGGTCATCAAGTCCTGGAAGAGGCTGCCCAGGGGAGTGGTGGAGTCGCCATCCCTGGAGGGATTTAAAAGCCGGGCAGACGTGGTGCTGAGGGACATGGGGTAGTGGTAACTTGGCAGTGTTGGGTTAAGAGTTGGACTTGCTGAAGCAAGAGAAGGATGAGTGCATGAGTACAACACAGCACAGCAAGGTAAGAGTGAAGAACTGCCCTGCAGGCTCTTCCCCTCACCAAGATGGGCAAGGCCACAGGACAATCTCCCAAAGGGGAGGAATGAAGTCTGTTGCTTTTACCTTCTAGACAAGGCTCTACACACTCCAAGGTGCATTTTAAACTGCAATGGGAGGCCCCGCAACGACAGTTTTAGGACAGCAAGGGAAAAAAGGAAACCTCACCAAATGCAATTGCCACTTCTTCACACTTCCCTGAGAATTGTGACAGAGGAGAAGCAGAGGTACAAAAGCGGGCCCTGGTTCCCATGGGTGGGGAGTGCCTTCAGCTGCTGGGGACTTCAAAAGCCTTTAGGCAGTGAACACTCAGAGAATACAATTACTCAGCTATATAACCAACAATGCATCCAGGATCACATCTTCCATGTCTCCAGCGTGAAACTCACTGTAAAACTCTCAAAGTCTCCATGAATCATTTTATTAATGTTTTCTAGAGGAGCAGCCTCCAGCTAAGTAATGCCAAAGCCTCAGCTGTGTTTCCTGCATAATGGAACACAGATGCAGTAGTATGAATGTCTTCAGAAGGCTAAAGTAAAATATTTAATGCATAATACTGAATTCAGTGAAAAAGTAAATACCTGGAGGATTCTCCAGCGTGTGTACTTTTATGTTCCTACAAAATTATAAGAGACTGGTTTTGTTCGCGAAAGAGCACGTGGAGTTTTCAGATGTTTGAAAGACCCATGCAGAAAGGTGAATGCGTACATGGGAAAGGTCAGGGCTCCGAGCATATTTCTAGATGCCACTGCCAAAACCTACATCTGATCCAGTTTTAAAAGCAGAAATCACATTCATATGATCAATTTATTTCAATATCTCAGGCAACGCTGGCTCCAGAGTACACGCAATCTCACTGCCATATGACTTCTCTATCTCCAGGAGCACAGGCTTGAATCCAACATGTGAAGACAAGAACGAGCAGCAGCCTCAGGGCAGAATCCTAGGCAAGAAAAAGGTCTCCAGAGATACAGGTTCCTAGATCGCATCTTTTCCAGTGCATGTACATGCATAACCTCATCCTGTATCATCTTCACAAGGCTGAAAGGTTTGATCTGTATTTAGACACATATACACCATTTTAATATAAAATAAAGAAAGCTTAGCATCAAATAACAAATAAACTAGCTAACAACAGATATCACAGAATCCCTATGGACTGAGATACTATGTCAAAACATGAAAAAAAAATTTTTAAAACTAGAGTATTAACTCCCACAACAGGAAGGCAGAATGCTAAGGCAGAACAGAAAGCAAAGCGACCAAGAACAAGGCAAGAGAGATCCATTACTCTGCATACAAACTGGAAAAAAAACCAAAACAGGACTTGCTGTATTCAAATTAAACATCCTGGTAGGACCAAAAAGAAAACCTTACTACGATAATGTTGACCTCTGAGAAGGGGGAGTGTCAATGAGGACACTTATTAAACAGCTAAAAGGATAAAGCATGTGTAGACAGCAGCAGAGATTGATCAGAAACACCATACTGGAGGCGCAGGGTACCCATATATCATTCTCCAAGATCTGGGGGCAAGGAGGCCAGGGCAAGTAAAAAGGCAACTGGGGAAGGCTATTAGAATCTAAAAACCAGCAGCATCTTTCAAAAATTGGAAGTCTTGTCCACAAGGAGAAAACGTAAAAGAAAAACTGTTAAATGAAATAGAAAGCTAAATATGAAAAAAAAAAACCCAAACAAACCACCACCCCCTTTTTTTGAGGAATACAATAAAAACTTTTCCCAACCCGCCTAGAGCAATAAGCTCACTGGAGAGTTTAAAGTTGATAGATGAGCAAGGTATAAAAGAAAAGCTAAATTAATTCTTTGCACTGGCAGGTAATAAAAGCTTAGAGAGATTCCCAGCCTGAAATCTTTTACACTGGACAGGCCTGAGGAACTGTTTCAAAGTAAAGAACTAATGCATCAATACAATCATATAAAAGTAGGGATGGGCAAAAGTTGACCTTCAGAGTCAGGTTTCAACTATATCCGTATCCTTCCTGATAAGGCTTGTCTAGGAAGAGCTGTAGAGATTGAACTACTGGAAATCTAAGACACAAGTTAGAAAATCATGCCAGTGCTTTGCCATTCTGATTAATGCCTTTCCTTAATGTCTATTTTGCATCTTTCCTATTGTACTTAAAAATAAAAACACACATTACTTCTTGTCCTACACTAATGGGAATGTCATAAAAGTGCCCAAAGTCTTTCTAAAATCCAGTACATGAAATATACCTTCCTGTTATCTGAGAAACTAAAACACTGATCTTAAAGAAGAACAGATTGGCTTGATATTCTTCATTCTTGGCTAGCTTTTCCTTGGTGCTACTTATCTTCATATTTGCTAGATACTTACAAAGTTTCTGAATTTCTGCAAGAAATAAAAAATTTAACACCAGGATCTTGCGCTTTAACGTTATATTGGCAGAAAGGAATTACTTCTCAAGAAGTACGATTTCTAATGACAGATAGATGCTTGCCCCAGCAGCCCCTGAGCCGCCTGGAGGAGCCACACCGAAGGACTCGGGAGAGAATGGGATGCAGTTACCTCCGTGTCCATCGTAGACTGAGAACATGGCTGTTTCACTGTCCAGCTCGGGTATGCAGTTGTGTGCATCCTGAAAGAGAGAGAGCAAAAGTCTGCAATGACGTGGATTGCACTAGACCTTCCAGAGAAGAGGGAGAAAGGAGCAGGGAGGCCATGAGTACTGACACGGGGATTCTCAAATCTGGAAAGAGAGCAAGAACAGTAAGAAAGCCTCCTCTCATTCTCCAAAGCTTAGCTGATGCACATTCTACTTCAAAAATGGGGCACGGATCTTTAATGTTACAGTGCTCTGTGCTAGAGCAGTAACACATCCTGGTCACCATAAGGTTGTGCTGGAAACCCCTTCAGATCCTCAGTACATCTCCTCTAGATAGGCTCAAGCTCAAGCCACAATCAAATCCCTCTGCTCACTTGTAATGCCTGTGTTACTGTAGCAGCTCACGGCCCTTAGTGAACACGAGGCAGCAAGCTGTGCTGCAGTGCACAAACTGCTATCAAGGCTGAGGGCTGTCTAGCCGAGCATAACTACGGAAATACAAGTTATACTGGTACACTGGCAACTTCCCCTATACAGACAAATGCAACGAGCTAAGGGTCACCTATGAAGTCTGGCCATTCCCACAGATGCTCTCTTCCCCAGGTCTTGCCAACAACAGTCACGCAAACTGAAAAGCCACTCTGATGCTCTGATGAAGCCAGAAAGTCAAATATGGAGCCTCCTGACCCCATGCCTTCAACCATGAAGGTTTGCCTTTGCTTCTCCTGGTGAAGAGGGTTGCAGACAACAGCAATCGTCTGTCCCAACAGCCCAATGAAAGGCAGCCTTGCAGGACGCATGACTACCACATCCAGTGAGAACAACCAACCTTCTCTTGGGATAAAGGCTCCTTCCTGCTCTTCTTGCCAGGTAGGATGCCCCATGAAGGTGCTGCTGGCCTCAGACATGGCTATCTGACTAGCAAGGCACAGAGCCTGGCCTCTCAAGGGCTTTTTAAGCAGTGAAGCAAAGGACAAGCAAGCAACTAGTCAGTTAACCGTGCAAAAACCAAAGCACAAGCCCAGGTATCACTTCCTAAGGTAAGACATATGTCTTGGTTCTGGCAACTGTCCAGAAACTCTGAGAATCTCTGGGGTCAAACCAGAGGGACAGTCATTTAGGGCATTTTAGGCTGAAATATCAAACTGCCTCCAGCCTTTCCCTATGCATGCTCACAAACTACAAACATCACCAACAGCTATATACACTGAGCAACCCTTCTCTCCACAAGGTCTCACAGGAACAGCAGACTTTGAAGGCGGCACCACTGGATTTTACACCCAGATGCCTGGCCTTTTTCAGCCTATGGGTAACCAAACCCAGCTCAGCTATTCCAGTGCAAAGCCTAGACCTGAAGCCTGGACTGAATCTGCTCTTAAACCCTTCCCCTGCCCAACTAATTTAAAATTCCTTAAAGTTCAAGCCCTAACCTACCAAATTACAGCCTGACTCCACCTCACATGCTTTTGTTCAAGAACAATCATGGGATATTTTAAAAAATGTGATCTAGTCTCTGCTGTGGTTCAAGTTCATCACCTCAAAGTTAGATGTGCTACAGCTGCCCCAAAACACTGTGCTTACTCCAAGACAGCTGGGTCAAAGATTTGCACGTGTCCATATTGCCAGCCATAACCCAAAATTTCTATATACACACAGAGCTACATTTGCTGCACAGCCAAGCAACTGTTGAGCTCTTTTGCTTTTTTATCATAGGACTTCTTGGATAAGAGCTTTTCACCCTCTGGAGTCCCACAATTTTATAAGAAGAGAACTACATTCCCCTGCAGTTTCTATCAAAAACAGAAAGAGGTTCTGGGTTTATGCAGCACTTAGTCCAACAAAACTCCTGACGTGATGAAAACAATATCTTAACAGGCCAATTACAAACTTAGTTCAAGACAAAAAAAATTATTCTGAATTGTAACGTGGGAGATTTAACCAAAGAGTTCACTAGAGATAGTAAATGAAAATAAGAATAAGCAAAAAATCAGCATTTTTATGCTCACTTTTCAGAGCATTTAGAGAATCTAGCGAGACAGCAAAACCACAACAAAGTAACTGGGATAAGTCCCAGGTGACCAAACAGCAGTTTAATTAGAGCAAGTAATGCAAATGCTGCTGAGGAGAAACCCCAATACTGGCGGCCAAAATGGTCTCTTTTCTCCATTTGTAGAGCACTGGCCACAGCTCATCCTCACTGCAGTCAGGGAGGGCAGACGAACACAGCTGGCACGCGCTGGCAGGAGAGAGCTCAGCTCCATGCTGCACACAGGGCTTGTCCTACGCTGCTCTGAGCTCCAGTGCTGGTGGTTCCACCAGCCGGGCTGCATGCCAGCCCCTGGCATTTTCAACACCAAGAGCAGCCCCGAGAGCACCCGACTGACCACCACGACCATCCTATGCTGCCAGCAGAAGGGGCTGTTAGCTACAAGTAGAGCTGGTAAGCTGTCTGCAGCCATTGTCCTCCAAGTAACCAGGATCTCACGCTCTTCAGACAGAGCAAGAGCTCACAAAGCCTGGATGCCAGCAACCCCCTCCACAACAGCTTTCTGCTATCAAGGCTTCCCCTCAAGGGTGGCATGATTCTAGGATTCCCCCGGCTACCTCACTGGTTACTATAGCAGTACTGAAAACCAGTACACTTGAAACGTCAAACACCAAATTCAGTTGAAATTAGCAAACAAGTTAAAACTGGGAATTAATTTGACAAATCTCCGTATTTTGAACCCACCCAAACAAGGACTTTTTTCTGAGCCCAGGATGAAATTAAAGCTGCACAGGGGTTGTTGGTGTCTTGTCTTGGAAACAGTCAGGAGAGCACCAGAGCTCAGAGATCCCAACCATCCACTTCCAGAATGTCTCCTGCACCTTTCACTCTAGCCCAGAGCACCCCTCTCTGTACCATAAAGCCATCTTCAGCTTTTTCTCTTTTCTTATTTGCTTGTAGTACCTAACACTTTTTTTTTGTATCCTTATCCTTCAAGTCACTCATCTGCCCAAAACATTGCCATATACACAAAGCAACTCCTCTGGACTAAGAATGGATTTTTATTATAGTATTTCTTCAGGGCCCTGCATACCTACCTCACTTGAGGGCTCCTAAAAAGTAAGTTAAAGACAACAGACAACTCTTTTACACAAATTTCTGCTACGCAAAAAAGCCTGCGTCCTACCACTTGTACACAGTCTGACTGGCTTCACTAACATAATCCATAACTAAAGCCTAAACATTTGCTCAGAACTTTCTCCAAGCCTTGCAGAAGAGCAAAAGTACAACTAAACATGAAAAAAAGGTAAAAACCAAGACAAGACACAGAGAAGAACATATAGCATTGGAATGCAAGAAAACAGATTCATAGAATTGTTTTGGTTGGACAAGACTTTTAAGATCATCAAGTCCAACCATCAACTCAACACTGCCAAGTTACCACTAACCCATGTCCCTCAGCACCACGTCTACCCGTCTTTTAAACACTTCCAGGGATGCCGATGCCACCACTGCCCTGGGCAGCCTCTTCCAATGCTTGACAACCCTTTCCAGGAAAAAATTGTTCCTAATATCCATCTTAAACCTCCCCTGGCGCAACTTGAGGCTGTTTCCTCTTGTCCCATCACCTGTTCCTTGAGAGAAGAGATCGATCTCCCCTCTCTACACCCTCCAGCAGATCAACACTCCCACACACCAACTTACTGAGGGTGCACTCATCCCCTCGATTCCCTGACTCGATCCAGGTTGTTGATAAAGGTATTAAACAGAACTGTCCCCAGCACCGAGCCCTGGGGAACACCACTTCCCCATGCAAGTGAGGAATGCAGCCGAACTGCTCAGCTGTATGTCAAACAATGCATGTGTCGTGGTGATCTCACAGACTTAGAAAGAATTTGCAGCAGGTTCAACTTGTAACAGAAACACTCCTGCCGTCTTCTCATCTCTTGTGATAACACAGCTAAACCATGTCCACGCCAATGGCCTCGGCATTGCTTCTGCCAACAGGGAGATAAGCTAGTGCAGAAAACACAGCTGCAAGCTCTGGGCCTCATCCAATGTCCATAAAGGTCAACAACAGCAAGAACAGACCTCAAATAAGTAAAACTATGAGCCAATGTCCCACCTGTGGGAGGGCTACTTTAGTCCACCAGCATCATAACTGGGGCAGCTTTTTGCTTTGCCTCACCCAAGCCCACCTCTTTAAAACGCTTTCAGTCTCTGTGCACCAAGGATGCCAGAACACTGCTTGCATTCAGCCTCTTACACATGAGCTAATCACCTTGCAGGGATTATACTGCACATCACCTCAATGCTCCATCAATGTCTCTGCGCCACCATTTCACCCCTCCAGAGGTCACCAGGAGGGACCAGCTGAGACACCCTCAGTCACAGCCAGATAAACAGATAAACACACACATACTCTGTCTCAAGAGCACAAGCATCAGCTCTCCTGCCTCTCCAACCCTGGAAACCAGAGCCTATGGTTTCACAAATCTCTGATGCACACAGAAAGGAGGAAACACCTGGTTGCAGTTTTATCACCATTGAGACTGCTGTAACATTTCAGTAGCTGTAAAGTATCTGAGAGGGTGGCTTATGAAACTATATTTCCAAAAAATCAATCCCTGTCACCCTGAATAGGTTCCTCTCTCCAAACTAGCCAAAGGGCTACAAACAAGAAGGCTGTTTTACCGTGTTTAGCGATGTACCCGGGGGGGAGGGGGGGAACTGCAGGGACCAGTATTAATACTTATCTAATTGAGCCTCTTTACTGGGTGCCTAGAAGGGAAAATAAACCTGCACATTAATGGTGCTCACAGAGGGTGATAAATTCAAAGAAGGAGTGGCTGCTGGCCAGGAAGCAGTCCCAGCAGCTCGACAACACCCTTAAATAAGCAGCTTTACAAAGAAGTTCCAGCAGAGTCCCCCACCGGGAGAAGCATGGGCAAACACCTGTGCCTTGCACCCAGATATTCATGTTGTGATAACTCCTTTGCCCCATAACGAGCACAGCTGACAGGATAGTCAAGCCAGGCCTGGCTACAGGAGACTGTGGGCAGCACTGAGAATTCCTCCAATAAATTTGCCTAGAAAAAAACCCAAGGACAAGGAGAGAGAGAATAAAGAGAGACTGATGCTTCGTTTCTGCCTAGAAAGAAAACCAGGGATTTTGGACGAGGATTTTTCATTCGCTTTCATTCACCCCAAGCACTACATTGCCCTTTCTGCCACTTTTTAACCCACGTCTCATTCTCGGCCGGGGTTTCTCAGGCTGTGCGCGCCTGAAGAACCCCCGACGAGGCACCGCTGACCCCCGCGACGCGGGGAGACTCTCCGGCGGGCCACTGGGCCAGCTGGGGCAAGCGGCGGCCCAGGGGACACCGTCTAGGCCACGGCAGCACCGGGGCAGGCCGCCCCTCCCGCTCCGGCGGCGGGGGCACCACGGCCTCGGCGGGGCCACCCCCCCCGCCCCGTCCCTCCGCTGGGCGCCGGCGGGGACAACGGGAAAGGGCCGGGGCAGAAGGGAGCCGCCCCGCCGTGCCCCGCTCACCTCCATGGAGACGCGCCAGCCCTGCATGGCGCTGAAGCCGAAGTGGAGCGGGCGCGGCCCGAGCCCGGCCCCGTCCCCCGAGCTCTTCACCGTGTTGGGCTGCGACAGGTAGGCGCCCATGGCGCCGCGGCGGCCTCCGCCGGCGTACCCGGCCCGCGGCGCGGCGGCGCTGGGCGGAGGAGGCGGCAGTAGGAGGGGAGCGGAGCGGGCGGCGGCGCAAACGGCCCGGCGAGGCGGCGAGGGCGGCTGAACCTCCCACCGAGGAGCCGCCGAGCGGAAGTCGCGCGGCCGGAAGCCCAGACTAGAGCGTCGCTGCAGGGGGACGGCGCTCAGCCCGCGCGGCCGCCGGAAGCGCCTACCATAGAGACGGGCGGCGGCTAGGGCGGCGTCAGGAGCCGGGAGCGCACTCCGGCCGGGAGACCTGA